>CAIGQZ010032975.1:2969029-2991017 GCA_903798205.1 Danio tinwini
TTTTTTTTTTAAAGAGGAGGTAGCACCTCATGAATATTTAATGAGGCAAGCACATGGGCGTTTGTGATTGGTTGTCTATTGCTAAACAATTCATTACAATATTCTGCATCACACCGTCTGAAGTAAAAAAAAAAAAACTTTAATAAGTTAACAAAACCCAATGAATGTTTTTAATCCAGTGTTCAGATTTATTTTATGTAAATGTGTCAAAAGAGTAAATTCTATGAAATAACACCTCATTTGCATATTTAAATGTTTGCAATTCTTTAATCACTTTAAATCACTTTATTTGTATGATCCACTTCATGCATTTTGTCATCTAAAAAACTGGTCAGACCTGTTGATATATTGTGTTTTTACCCCTTTTGGAGCACAGTATTGAGCAATCAGCAATCAGTCTTTATTGTAAAACAATTATTTTGTAATATTTACAATATAATTTATAACAGTCTGTGAAAAAAAGCATAAAAAGAAGACCAAAAATAGGATAATGTCAATATACAAGACTAATATGACCTACAAAAAGCAAAATATTTTTGTAAGGACATCCTTTCATAAAATAGTTACGACTTGGTCCACTAAAATGAATGACCTTTGGAAAAGCCGCACACCGATCTGCAATGGAGTTTAGCAGATGTAAAAGGTGGAACGAGGTTTTGAAATGGAAAAATAAGATATTTGTTGGTGGTATTTGACAATGGGAAATCAAATGGGTCACAGATTTTATGTACAAACTCTCACTTTGTGGAAAGTATCACGTCATTTCCCTCAGTTCTGTGAAAACCTGTCACTTTTATTCCTCACATCGATAATTACATCTAAAATAAGTAATATAGATTTATTATTTATTATAGTGCTCTGGGCAAAGATTAATCGGAATTATTCACATACAAAATAAATGTTTGTTTCGACATTAAATATGTGTGTGTATTATATACAGTATACAATATTCAGACCCCCTTACAGTGTTCACTCTTTTTTTATATTGCAGTCATTTGCTAAAATCATTTAAGTTCATTTTTGTTCACATTAATATACACACAACACACTAAAATATCACATTGTCATAAGTATTCAGACCCTTTGCTCAGTATTTAGTAGAAGCCCCCCTCTTGATTTAATACACCTGTGAGTCTTTGAGGCTTAATGAGAAAGGTGCAACAAATTTTTCACACCTGGATTTGGGGATCCTCTGCCATTGCTCCTTGCAGAGCGTCTCCCGTTCTGTCAGGTTGAATGGTAAACGTTAGTGGACTGACATTTTTAAGTCTCTCCAGAGATGCTCAATTGGGTTTAAGTCAGGGCTTTGGCTGGGCCATTCAAGAACAGTCACAGAGTTGTTGTGAAGCCACTCCTTTATTATTTTAGCTGTGTGCGCTTAGGGTCATTGTCTTGTTGGAGGGTAAACCTTCAGCCCAGTCTGAGGTCCTGAGCACTCTGGAGAAGGTTTTTTATCCGGTATGTCCCTGTACTTGGCTGCATTCATCATTTGCCATTCTGTCCCTGCAGCTGTAAAACACCCCCACAACATGATGCTGCCACCACCATGCTTCACTGTGGGAACTGTATTGAACAGGTGATGAGCAGAGCCTAGTTTTCTCCACACATACCGCTTAGAATGAAGGCCAAATAGTTGTCTTTGGTTTTATCAGACCAGAGAATCTTATTTCTCATCATCTTGGAGTCTTTCAGGTGTTTTTTAGCAAACTCCTTCCAGACTTTCATATGTCGGGCCACTGGCATAAATTCCTGACTGGTGGAGGGCTGCAGTGATGGTTGACTTTCTACAACTTTCTCCCATCTCCCGACTGCACCTCTGAAGCTAAGCCACAGTAATCTTTGGGTTGTTCTTTTACCTCTCTCACCAAGGCTCTTCTCCCCTGATAGCTCAGTTTGGCCAGACAGCCAGCTCTAGGATGGGTTCTGATCGTCCCAAATGTCTTCCATTTAAGGATTATGGAGGCCACTGTGCTCTTAGAAACCTGAAGTGCAGCAGAAATGTTTTTTTGACCTTTGTCAGATCTGTGCCTTGCCACAAATGCGTCTATGAGCTCTTCAGGCAGTTCCTTTGACCTCATGATTCTCATTTGCTCTAACATGCATTGTGAGCTGTGAGGTCTTATATAGACAGGTGTGTGGCTTTCCTAATCAAGTCCAATCAGTTTAATCAAACACAGCTGGACTCAAATGAAGGTGTAGAAGCATCTCAAGGATGATCAGGAGAAATGGACAGCACCTGAGTTAAATATATGAGTGTCACAGTAAAGGCTCTGAACACTTAAAACCATGTGATATTACAGTTTTTCTTTTTTAATAAATCTGCAAAATTGTCAATAGTTCTGTGTTTTTCTGTGAGTATGGGGTGCTGTGTGGACATTCTGGAGGACAAAAATGAACAAATGATTTTAGCAAATGGCTGCAATATAACAAAGAGTGAAACATTTAAGGGGGTCTGAATACTTTCCATACCCACTGTATATATAGTATGGTGTAGTCCCTCCATGGCCAATACAGCATTACCAGTTGGTCTTGGTAATGACAGACACAAGTCTTGCACAGTGGCCAGAGGGATTTAGAGCCATTCTTTTTCCAGGATTGTGGCCAGGTCACTACATGATGCTGGTGATGCTCATATGGGACTGTCTGTGTCATGAGAATGAACAACTCAAACTTGAAATTCTTTAAGACTGGATGAAGTGCTGAGCTAAATCACAGACAGAAGACCAGTTAAACAATCAATCTTATAGCAGTATGACTTGTTTGTAGTGTAATCAACGGTGCGAGACTGCAGTTCTGCACAAGACGTTTGGCCAGAGAAGAAATGGTCATACCTAATTGAGGCTGGTTTCTCTCAAGGTTTTTTTTTTTTCCTTCACTTCCATCAATTGGTAAAGTTTGTTCCTCGTCACTGGCTTGCTTGGTTTGGGACTCGTGAAGCTGTGCATCGTTGGATTTGCTCTTCAGTGTTTGAACTTTCAGCAGTGAAAATTAAACCACACTGAACTAAACTTCAACTCTGAAAACTGTACTGACATCGTTTCAATTTACTATAATCTTCTATGTTAAGCGGCTTTGACACAATGCACATTGTAGAAGCGCTATAGAAATAAAGATGAATTGAATCAACGTTTTGGGCTAGTTGTAGGTGTTTGGAAGCAACTCAACAGATGTTTTGGCAAATTAAATGAAACTTAAAAAAAAAAAATTCATTGTCAAAAGGAGACTTAATATATATATAAAAAAAACTTAGAATTGTAAGGCAACTTGTTGCACAGCTTTTTTGTGTGTGGTTTCAGTAAAATAAGAGTCAACAACAAAAAAAAAAAAATGTGGAATAAGAATGGCTTAAAATCCCTCTGGCCACTTTGCAGGACTTGTATGTCATTACCAAGACCAACTGATGCTTTTTTTTTTTTTTTTTTTTTTAAACACCGAACTGTCTGGATGATCGATATTTCTCATCACTACTTATGGCCAGTTTTGTGATCCAAAAAAAAAAAAATGTATTTGTCAGTCACACAATAAGGACAAGGTTGGTTATCACAATTTATTCAAACAAGCAGTGGATAAACAAACAGGAGCAGGCAAGTTCTTTGCAGAGGAGCAGATGGAATGTTGTTTACAATGTAAACAAGCAGCTTCAGTCAGACATATAGCATAAAGTCACTTCCCTTAATGATAGCTTGTTCATCCACAGGTTTGAGAGAAACATCACAGGAGAAACATTCACTGAGAGGAGAAACATTCACTTGAGAGGAGAAACATTCACTTGAGAGGAGAAACATTCACTGGAGAGGAGAAACATTCACTGGAGAGGAGAAACATCCAAGGAAGTAGGCGAGTCAGGGAGAAGGTAAGGTGAACCATCTGACATCAGTTCCAGCCACTGATTGACTGGAATCGCTGGGGTTATATGGGGAGTCTAGATTACGGGTGCAGGTGTGTCGTATTAGAACTCAGGTGAATGTGCTCGGGCGTGATGAGAGGTCGCAAGTGAGCGATGATTGGTGCTGAGGGAACGTGATGGTGAGAGAGAATGGTAAATGGAGCAGCAGGAACGAGCCGGGGAAGTGACAGTATTGAGCACTTCTTGTTTTTTCCTTGGGATAATATTTCTAAAGGAGCTGTTGACATTGTTGACATGGGCTTGAACCAGATTTTGGTAAAAACCCAAACAATACAAACATAAACCATCTAAAAACCTAGTTATGTGTAATAAGAGTGAAGTGACAGAAGGAGAAAATACTGAAATACTGAAATGTATTGAATACTATATATAAAAGGCTTTTTTGGTGCTGGCAGCTTAAAAGTGCTGTATGTAAGTTTTTGACTGTTCTAAAGCATAAAAATACCATAATATGTGTGCAGATATTTAAGAAACATCTTAAGTAAACAAACTTGTTTAACTGAAAAACAATGCTGAAGATATTCTGCTTTGAAAATGTTTTTTTCCGTACCCGAACGCTGTCTTTGATTAGATAAATTTAACCTGCACAATGCCAGTTTAGCCAATTATGTTTCAGCAGTCCGAGTTGCCTTGTTGGAGAACAGCGTATCTCATTTATTAAAGGCTCTGAAGCATGCGTCCGTGACCGAAAAGGGTAAACAGTATCAGACATCAAAATGAGACAAATTCAGTTCCACATGAGGTTATTAATTAGCAAATTATATAAATATTACGAAAGTAAACATTAGGTGAGCAGGTTACATTGTAACCGCGTGTCCTAACAACACACTTCATGACGAGATACGCAGTGATGAGCCATTTGGCTGTTTGCACCAGACGAAACACGACAGAATTTGAATACAGCCATTCAGAAGCACAGAATATGCGCTTACTCACGAAATCGTAAGGTTTATAATTTATTTAATACACATTAGCTTTCTTTAACATCATTAAATGTAGAAGCTGAATCACTCATGTGTTTAGTTCTAAAGTTCAATTTCAAACGGTTTATTGTATTTTCAAGAGCTGAGGTGAAACTATCTGCTGCTGCTTTCAGTATATGGCAATGCATATAAAATTCATTCAAACTCGCAATAAATAAATAAAGCACACAAGGTTTACCTGAGGTGATCACTGTCATAGGTTTCTGTTGTTCAGCTGTGAGAAACAGAAGCTGTTTCTAATATATCAATTCGAGGTGTTGGTTAGAACCAAAACTTCTTTTATTATCGAAAATATTCCCTCTATCGCGTACCTTTGCTTTTATTTAGAACACATCGTAAATCACTCGCTCCTGTACTCAATCTTGCAACCCGCGTTTGTTTTGATCCAGGAGTGCAATACCTAGTTCAACCACTGGGTGTCAAACTTACATACTGCACCTTTAAAGATGCCTCTCGTATGGAGAATGACGTCACATTTTTCTATTGGATTGGAGTCAGGTGATTGGCTGGGCCATTCTACAGCTTGATTTTCTTTCTCTGAAAGCATTTGAGAGTTTCCTCGGCTGTGTTCTGGATCATTGTCTTGCTGAAATGTCCTCCCTGGTTTCATCTTCATCCTCCTGCTAATGTAGATGTTGGACTGAAGCAACTGATATTCATTGACACTGAGGATGGGCAGAGGAACTATTGAGAGATGTCAGCTGCTGTCTGGGCTTTCCATGTCTTTCTACACCTCCCTTTCTTCATGTGTTCAATACTTTATTGCGTCATTTCATTTTATTACACAGAACTTCATTTGTAAACATATTAGTTTTGATTTCTTTGCATATACAGTATGGATTTCTTTGGTTGCTAGTTGCTACCAACATCAGAGTGAACATTCCAAGTCAACAACACGTTTAGAAATATGTTTTCTGAGAAAATGGTGTCCTGTTCAATATTTATTTACCTCACTGTATTAATGCAAAATGTAATTTAAAAAAAAATCATTGCTATCTAAAAAACAAAAAGTTTTCATGCATGGTCTTGAGTTTTAAAACAACAAGTAATGCAAGTCAACGAAATTCAAAAAGAGTCTATATATGAACTGTGAAATAAAGCTGCAGTAGTTAGCATTTCTTCGCTATCACCCTCTGCACTTGCTTTACTCTCTTTTTAACCAACTTTAGAAGCAGCCATAATGTAATTTCCTGCTCGGGATGGATGTCCTTGAGCGAGTAAAAGCATGAGTGGATGTAAATGTCTTAAAGGACACTGCTCGCACTCAGACAGATTGTGGCCATTACTCTTGCTTACCGAGCTTCTTTAAAACGTTGTGGTGAATTTTCTTCAATGGCCGTTTGGAGATTCAGGAGCTTTGTAATACCTGGAGAAAGCCATACATTAGCATGCCCATATAAGTGCAGGGAAATGATGTCATTGCGGTGCTGATTGGCTTAGGCCATGTGCTCAGTCACAAGCCTGCTGTGACGTCAACACAATATTACACATGGATCCATCTCAACCTGACCGAAGACACGCTGTAATATAATGAAATACTCAGCTTTTAGATTTATGCCGCTTTTATGAAAAACACAGATTCTTCAGAACGCTCGTCAGTGGAGAAAGATGATTGTTGAAAGTATGGAGAGAAATATGTTTGCTTAGTAAATTAGTGATGACTGAAACTTTGGAGGTTCAGAAGATTTTAATATTTGAGATCACAAAACCATCATACATGTCTTCAATTTATACATGAAAGCTGAATAAATTTGTTTTTTTTTTCTTTGCTGTATGGTTTGTGATTATATTATAATATTTAGCCGAGATGCAACTATTTCAATATATAAAATTTGAATACTCATAAAAATCTAAATATTGAGAAAATCCTCTTTAAAAATGTCCAGATTGAGTTCTTAGCAATGCAAATTGATATTCAAAAATTAAGTTTTGATTCATTTATGGGAGGTAATTTTCTGAAATGTCTTATATACTATATACTATTGATTTAGACTTATTCAATTGCCTTTGCCCAGGCCTGGATTAAGAATTCAGTGGCCCCTGGGCACATTGTCTTGTAGGGCTCCCTACCTGGCTGCAGCCCTAAAGTTGAATTAAAAAATAAGAATTACATAATATTTAAAAAAAATGTATCTAAAATGTAAAGCCCGCATTTTTTAAATAAATTAAAGATACAGTGCATCCGGAAAAGTATTGATAGTGCTTAACTTTTTCAACATTTTATTATGTTACAGCCTTTTCCTAAAATGGATTAAATTAATTTATTTCCTCACAATTCTACACACAATACCCCATAATGACAATGTGGAAAAAGATTTTTTGAAATTTATTAAAAATAAAAATCACATTTACATAAGTATTCACAGTCTTTGCTCAATAATTTTTATGCACCTTTGGCGGCAATTACAGCCTCAAGTCTTTTTGAATATGATGCCACAAGCTTGGCACACCTGTCTTTGGGAATTTTTGCCCTTTCCTCTTTGCAGTACCTCTCAAGCTCTATCAGGTTGGATGGGAAGCGACGGTGTACAGCCATTTTCAGATCTCTCCAGAGATGTTCAATAGGATTTAGGTCTGGGCTCTGGCTGGGCCACTCAAGGACATTCACTGAGTTGTTGTGAAGCCACTCCATTGATATTTTGGCGATGTGCTCTTACCTCAGTCTGAGATCAAGAGCACTCTGAAGCAGGTTTTCAGAAATTTTTCTGTAACCTTCCCCAGCCTTGTGCCTCAAGACAATCCTGTCTCAGAAGTCTACAGACAGTTCCTTTGTCTTCATGCTTGGTTTATGTTTTGACATGCACTGTCAACCCTGGGACCTTATATAGACAGGTGTATGTCTTTTCAAATCATGTCCAATCAACTGAATTTACCACACATGAACTTTAATTAAGCTGCTGAAACATCTCAAGAATGATCAGTGGAAAAAGAATGTACCTGAGCTCAGTTTAGAGTTTCATGGCAAAGGCTGTGAATACTTATGTCTATTGGTCAGTCAGTCAGTTGACAGCAGCCTCTGGTGGATTTACGCGAGAAAAAAAAACATAGCTCCTGGGACATATATGGTGCTCTCCAGAAATGTATATAGGGGTACGTTTCCAGAATGAACCTGGGTTGCATGCATTTATCACACTGTGCTGTTTTTGCTCATCTACTCTTGTCAGATGTGTCAGGATGGTCACTAAATGATTAAATATGCATCTGTTTAGGGATCAATCTGTGTGAATAAAGCATCCTCATGTAGTTGTGTACACTATGAAGCTAAGCTGATTTCAGCAGTTATGGAGCTCAACAAGTTAAAAATGCTATAAAAACACAAAGTGTAGCACTTACAGCTTCTTGAGTTTTACCAAAGAGAGTTAGACAGATCTTTAAATATAAGCTTCTTTGCAAATCCTGTTCTGTGGACACGTTTATATATACTTTACTACAGATAGGTATTAATACAAGCCTGTCAATTAATATTGGTTAAGTAAACTTTACTAGTACTGAGTTGGAGGGCATTCAGAATAGCCATAATTCTTCGTAGCATAGATTCAACAAAGTACTAGAAATATTCCTCAGAGATTTTGCTCCATATTGACATGATAGCATCACGCAGTTGCTGCAGATTTGTTGGCTGCACATCCATGATGTGAATCTGCTGTTCCACCACATGCCAAAGGTGCTCTATTGCAGTGGTCCTCAACCTTTTTATCACAGTGAAACGGTCAACGCTTTGAAAAATGCCAAAGCACTGCAGTGTTTGTATGTTCTGTGTTTGTCTGGGATAGTTTAAAGAAATGTGTATATTCCATACAAGCTGAAGCTGATCGGACAGTTCTTGTCATGCGACTCGCGGTGCGCTTGTGGCATTCATTTAACTGCATATGTCTGGAAGGCTCAAGTGTGTGAACGTGTCAAGTATAAAAGCCTAGTCCGTTTCGCAAGCCATGCCGCTTGCAAGCACAGGCCACGCACCTCCACTGGAAATAACGAACTTGCGTGAACTCTAGATAAGATGCGATATGAGTACGGCCCCTAAAAGCCGCTGTCATTTGCGATCTCCAGTGGTTGACAAATGGGTGGCGGATCCATTTCTTGGCAGTTTGCAAGTCCTTCACAGGGCCTTTTCCCTTTAGCAAGGAAAACTTCTGTGTCTTACCCATTTTGCTGCTTGTGGGTTAAATTTGGGCACTCAAGTGACTGAAATGTAAGCAATGGAATATGGTCATTTTTTCAAAATAAAATATTTTTCAAAATGAAAGATCTTTCAGACTCAAATAATGAATAAAATGGAAATAATTAATGATTTCTTGTGCTGCCCAGTACCAGTTGATCCATGGACCGGTACCAGTCCGCAGCCCAGTGGTTGAGGACCACTGCTCTATTGGATTGAGATGTGTGACTATGGAGACCATTTAAGTACAGTGAACTCATTGTCATATTTAAGACATGGTGCGTTATGCTGCTGGAAATAGCCATCAGAAGATGGGTGGTCATAAAGGGATGGACATGGTCAGGAACAATACTCAGGTAGGCTGTGGCATTGACGCAATGCTCAATTGGTACTAATAGGCCCAAAGTGTGCCAAGAAAATATCCCCGACACCATTACACCAGCAGCCTGAACCGTTGATACAAGGCAGGATGGATCCATGCTTTTATGTTGCTGATGTCAAATTCTGATCCTACCATCTGAATGCCACAGCAGAAATCGAGACTCATCAGACCAGGCAACATTTCTCCAATCTTCTATTGTACAATTTTGGTGAGCCTGTGCAAATTGTAACCTCAGTTTCCAGTTCTTAGCTGACAGGCGTGGCACCCGGTGTGGTCTTCTGCTGCTGTAGCCCATCCGCCTCAAGGTTGGACGTGTCGTGTTGTCAGAGATGATGCTCTTCTGCATACCTCGGTTGTAACGAGTGGTTAGTTGAGTTACTGTTGCCTTTCTATCAGCTGGAAGCAGTCTGGCCATTCTCCCCTGACCTCTGGCATCAACAAGGCATTTGTGCCCATAGAACTGCCGCTCACTGGATATTTTCTCTTTTTCAGACCATTCCTCTCTGTAAACCCTCAAGATGGTTGTGCAAGAAAATCCAAGTAGATCAGCAGTTTCTGGAATACTCAAACCAGCCTGTCTGGCACCAACAACCATACCACATTTAAGGTCACTTAAATCACCTTTCTTCTCCATTCTGATGCTCGGTTTGAACTGCAGCAGATTGTCTTGACCATGTCTACATGCCTAAATGCATTGAGTTTCTGCCATGTGATTGACTGATTAGAAATTTGTGTTAACGTGCAGTTGGACCGATGCACCAAATAAAGTGGCCTGTGAGTGTATATCACTGCGATATGACTGTGGACACACTATATCTACACAGTTCTATCCATACTGCATCCAAAAGTTGATTTTGCATCATAGGTGCCATTTTAATAAGCTTGAGACACTTTCTTTTGCCATGTTCAAAGCACAAAACACGCTCCTCATATTCTCATACGTTTAACGACGCCGTAGATTTTCCCCAATGACATTATAACAAATACCCAAGAACATTTTCCTGCATCTTTGTCTCATTTTTAAAACTCTGACCACAAAATGTTACGTGCCTAATTTTCAATATACTCTTCAGCTTTCATATAATGCGGAAAAAAGCCGAGAAGTTTAGATCAAGTGAGCGTCGAGGTCTAAGTGTTTCAGCAACGGTGCATGTCTGTTTGAGTCCTATAAATAACACTTTTATGATGGCTCTTTCTGAAGGCTCTGCGCAGTGTGTGCCTCTGAAGGCTTTCACATGTGGGACTGCTCAGTGATGTAAGGGGTCACAGTAGCGGCGGCGGCAGTGCTCGGGATATTTTCATACTGTGATACAAAGCACATGGATTTCCCTGCCCTACTGCTATTCACATCACTATCACAGAGGCAATCTAATGCATGATGTCATCGCTCCATCGAAGAGTCTCGCTTAAAAATCAGACAGCCCAATTTCTGTGTGGGTAATACAGGAGATGAAGGCAGCAGATCTAAAGCACACAGTTTACTGTAGTAAAAACTAAAATGTACTATAGTATTCATTACAGTTTGTCAGCATTCATTGGCAAAGGGTTGTCATTATTTTAATATATACAGTAAAATACACTTCACTATGGTTACTATATATTAGTATAACCATTTACAACACACAGGAAAAAAACTATAGTAATTAATAGTAAACATTCATTCATCCATTTTCTTTTTGGCTTAGTCCCTTTATTAATCTGGGGTCGCATACATCCATACACACCCATTCACACACATACACTACGGACAATTTGGCCAACCCAATTCACCTATAGCGCATGTCTTTGGACTTTGTGGGGGAAACTGGAGCACCAGGAGGAAACCCACACGAACACGGGGAGAACATGCAAACTCCACACAGAAACACCAACTGACCCAGCAGAGCCTCGAACCATCGACCTTCTTGCTGTGAGGTGATTGTGCTACCCTCTGCACCACCGTGCTGCCTGGTCAACTTTATTTCATTTGTAAATATACATCCTTTCCTGTCATTCAGACCTGCAACACATTCCAGAAACAGTTGGAACAGGAGAAGTTTAGGGCTAGTGATCAGGTAAACTGGTGAAATTATGATGTAATTTGAAACATGTGATGTCAACAGGTGATTGTAATTATGGTTTAGTATAAAAGCAGCATCCAAGAAAGGTCTAGTCCTTTAGGAGCAAAGATGGGCAGAGGATTAACAGTTTGCCAACATGAGAAAATCATTTAAATGTTTAAAAACAATGTCCCTCAAAAAAAGAGAGGAAGACATTTGGATATTTCCCCTTCTAAAGAGCAGAACATCATTAAAATATTCAAGGAATCTGGAGGGATTTCAGTGAGTAAAGGACAAGGGCGCAAGCCTAAGCTGAACAACCATGATCTCCGATCCCTCAGGGGCCACTGCATCAAGAATCCTTATTCATCTATAAGCCATATCACCACATAGGTTCAGGACTACTGCGGCAAACCTTTGTCAAATACCACAATACCTAGTTACATCCACAAATGCTAGTGAAATATATACTGTGCCAAAAGGAAGCCCTATGTTAACAGTGTCCAGAAGCGCCATCAATTTCTCTGTGCTTGGAGGCATCTGGGATGGACCATCACACAGTGCAAATGTGTATTTTGGTCAGATGAATCAGTATTGCAGATAATTATTTGGGAGAAATGGACAGTGTGCTCTAGACCAAATAATAAAATGATCATCCAGACTGTTTCCAGCAACAAGTCTAAAAGCCATGGTCTGTCATGGTATTTGATTGTGTCAGTGCCCTTGGCAAAGGTTACTTACACTTCTGTGATGCACCATTAATGCTGAAAAGTACATTGAGATTTTGGAGCACAATATGCTGCCTTCTTTTCCAGGGACGCCCATGCAAATTTCAACAAGACAATGCAAAACCAAATTCTGCACACATTACAGAGACCGGGTTGTGACGAAAGAGGATACAGGTACTTGACTGGCCTGCCTGCAGTCCCGACCTGTCTCCAATAGAGAAGAATGTGTGGTGCATTTCGAAGTGCAAAATTTGACAACGAAGACCCTGTGCTGTTGCCCACCTTAAGACTTGTTTGCAGGAACAATGGAAGAAAATTACAACTGAAACACTTCATCACTTGGTGTCTTCAGTCCCTAAATGTCTTTTAAGTACTGTGAAAAGGATTGGCAACATTAAAAAGTGGTAAAAGCTTTACTGTGCCACATTTTTTTAATGTGTTGCAAAAAACAAAATTGACATTGACACATTAAATAATGTTTGTTGTTTTGTCCGCAATGAAATACATGTCAACGTGAATTTAGAAATCACTACTTTCTCTTTTTATTTGCGTTTTACATACTGTTCCAACTTTTTTTGATTTGTGGTTGTATAGTAATATAAACAAATGACCCAATACAATTCTATGCAACTATAAAGTATATTATACTACAATACACCGCAGTTTATTCCTTCATTTATTTTCTTTTCAGCTTAGTCCCTTTATTAATCCAGGGTTGCCACAGCGGAATAAACCGCCAACTTATCCAGCACATGTTTTATGCAGCGGATGCCTTCATTCACACTCATACACTACGGACAATTTAGGGCTTACTCACACTATGCTATCCGAACCGTGCCCAGGCCCCTTTCCTCGGATCGTTTGAGAAGTGTGAGCGCTCTGAATCGGGCTTAGGCACAGTTCACTTGGGCTCAGGCGTGGTATGCTTACAGTGTGCAAGTACAAGCATGCGTAAGCCCAAAACTGAAAGCGAGACGTGACTTTTAAGGGACTGTTTCATATGGATTAAGTAATCATTCGTACTGTTTAATGAACGCAAACTGTCGTAGATTACTAAAGACGCAAATCCCTCACTGCACGTCAGCTGCGCCTTCAGCAAACCTCCTAATTCCTGCGTTTCACCGCATATCAAACGACTTAATATAACTAAAGAAATCTCCACTGTGCTGAGCGAGAGCGCTTACTAAGGAGCGCATCATGGATGACGTAAGCGCGCCCAGGCCCGAATGTAATGTGAGTGAGGACTGTCGGGGGAGACGGGAGGGGGGACAAGCGTGCTTTGGCCTGGTTCAAGGCAAGTGTAAGTACGGCCTACGCCTACCCAATTCACCTGTACTGCATGTCTTTGGACTGTGGGGGAAACCGGAGCACCCGGAGAAAACCCACGCAAACACAGGGAGAACATGCAAACTCCACACAGAAACGCCAACTGACCCATCCAAGGCTCAAACTAGCGACCTTCTTGCTGTGAGGCAACAGCACTACCTACTGCACCACTGTCGCCCCACACAGTTTACTGTAGTAAAAATGAAAGTATACCTCAGTATTCAGTTAGCTAAAATTATAAGTGTATTTAAAATAATTATTAAAACATAACTCATCATTTAGAAAAACTTTTAATTAGGCTTTTATTAAGGGTTATTTAATCATTTAAAAACTTTTTTAAAGGTAAAATTGCTACAATTACTCATGTAAAAGGTTGTAAAAGGATGTTGAAATTACACAGTTCCCCCTGTCCAAAATGCACAAAAAAACACGTTTTACTCTAATAACTGACTTTCCTCAACACTGGACATTTTTTTTTCGCTCACAAATTTTTATGTGGAATTAAAATATTAGCCTTTTGGATATCGTCTAAAAGTCGTTAAAGTCAATGTTATGAACAAATTCTTCTGTCAGTGTTTGGCTCACCATTTGATGAGGTGTTTGTTTCATTGATTTGTCAACCAAACGTGGCAAAAAAAGTGCCCACATGATGAAAAACTGAAGTCAACAGCTATTCCAGGGCAAATATTAGTTTGCCTGCTACATCATAAGAAGTGCTGCCTGCATTTAATAGCAGTGCGGTCTGTGTTTAGCAGTTTGGCAACAACCGTAAAAGCATCTGTTACAGCTAACACGGCTGTTTTAATGCAAATGGTGTCGAGAAAGAGCCACCATCACAGCTATTATAAATCTCAAGTCAAAGCCGGTTTCACCACATCATCATTCTTTAACAGCCGCATGTTTTGATCACAACTAAACATACTGTATGAGCATATACAGTTAAAACACACTGAGATTTAAGAAATTGTCAGAGCAGCACTGTAAAACATATCCTTATTTTCAGTGGTGAAACCAGTACTGAAAAATCATACTCAAGTAAAAGTACCATTACTTGCCTAAAAACTTAATGCAAGTAGAGTAAAAGTATCTGTAGTAAATATTACTCAAAGTATAAGTAAAAAGTAGCCCATTTAAAAGAACTCAAGAGTAGTGAGGATTATG
Source organism: Danio tinwini (assembly GCA_903798205.1). Classification (NCBI taxonomy): domain Eukaryota; kingdom Metazoa; phylum Chordata; class Actinopteri; order Cypriniformes; family Danionidae; genus Danio; species Danio tinwini. Next base: position 2,983,715 of record CAIGQZ010032975.1, read on the forward strand.
CTGTTAAAAGCTGATGTGTTTACATGTAATTTGTGCATGTGTGTGTAAACATAACATTCTGTAGTGCATATAGTTTTTGCCCAGAAGGCACACAACATCATGAGACATTAATATTAGGTTAGATTTAGGGTGCTTTCACACCTGCCTTATTTAGTTAGATTTGAATCGTTTGTTGAGTTCGTTATCCCTTTTAGTACGGTTCGTTTGGGCAGGTGTGAATGTAGCAATCGTACTCAAATGTGCACCAAAAGCGGACCAAAAAAGCGTACCGAGACCTCCTTGAAGAGGTGGTCTCGGTACGCTTTCAAGCGAACCCTGGAGCAGATCGTTTGTGGTGAGAACATGATCCGAACTAAAACAGACCCAACCGCAAAAAGTACTGCGCCTTTTTGGACTAATCCAGCTGCCGTAGGCCGATGCGCTGTGCATTATGAAATGTGGAGGAAAAGTATTTGTTGACAGCGCTTTACCAAAAGAGAGAGAGGGGAAAACATTACCTGATGAATTGATGGTAATATTTCCAGAAGTTGCAGTTTAGCTTTATTAATTCACGCCTCCTCCTGAAGTGACGTGCGATGCACCTTCGTCGTTTGCGATGCCTTAAAACATTGTTTTTCAACCACAGCCGCACTTCATTCTCGAAATGTATAGTTTGCCTAAGTAATGTATACAAACTATATAGTATACTAGAAGCAAGGATACAATCAGCCAGCGCAGTCGTCCCTCCATAGTGAAAAGCGGCATTTTGTGTCTGCCAGTTTGTTTATTTGCGGGAGTTCCATTGGCATTTTCCCACACGTGAATTCTGGCCAATCGAAAAGCAGTTTAGGAAATATGTTCAACAACATCTGGCCAATGAGTGATGTGGATTTTATCACATGAATGCATTTTGGTTCTTTTCAACTATATCGGACCAAAGCAATCAGTGTGGTGTGAAAGCGGCCCAAAGGCGGCAGAAAATGCTACAATGTATCATTAATTGCCCTGGGTTCGGACCAAATAAAGTGATAAAAATAAACCAAATAAACTACAGATTTGAAAGCACCCTTAGGTTTAATGTCAGGTGACCAAAATTAATTGTCAAGCCAGCAGCTAAGGACATTATTTTGATGTCCAATAATGACGTCAAATGACATTGATATTTGGTTGATTTTTGGTTGTTAGAAAGTGACCAAAATCCAGTGTCGAGCCAACATCTTAAACCAACGTAATATATGACATCAAATACTGACATTTATAGTCATTTATAGTCTGTGTAGTAGTATCAGATGTAGTAGATGTTGATGTAGATGTTGTAGTAGGAGTGATTACTGTAGTAGTATCAGTAGTAGTAGGAGACGTTGTTGTAGTAGTATCAGATGTAGTAGATGTTGATGTAAATGTTGTAGTAGTAGTGATTTCTGTAGTAGTATCAGTAGTAGTAGGAGACATTGTTGTAGTAGTATCAGTTGTAGTAGATATTGTAGTAGTATCAGTACTAGTAGACGTAGTAGTAGTTGTTGTTATGGCTGTAGTAGCAACAGCAATAGTAGTTGTGATATTAGTAACTTTCTGTAGTAGCAGTTGGTGTAATACTTGTGATTTATTATTATTGTTGTTGTCAGTTATTACTGTTGTCATCATTACTATCATACATTACTAGCATTGTCACTCTCTACCACTGACTGGTCTCTTTCTATTTGTTTATTTATATCTATGACATTTGCTTCATTTATTGACTGTTATTGACCCTTATGTATGTACTCTGACCTGACCATGTTACCTTTATACACACACGCACACATGCACACAAACATATATACACGCACCTTGCCAGTATCTGACTGTATTGTTGTTGTTTTTTCGTTGTTGTTTTTATGTTTTATTTTCTCTGTTTTTGTATAATCCCAATTTGTGTACCGTTTTGCATGTTCTAATGAAATAAAAAAATACTGACATTTATTCATCAGGTACGGCAACCAAAATCCAACGTCTGATAGATGTCATAGGGGTAACATTCACACAATGTCAAGCTGTAACATTATTAGACGTTGATATTTGGTTGGTTTTAGGCTGGACATTGGACATTGACATTGGCCTGACGTTGAGTTGACATTGGCCTGACGTCAACCCGATTTTCATTTCCAAACAAAATGCAAAGTCCCCATGACATTAGGGTTCAACGTCCGTCACCTTCTCATCAGTGACATGCATCTAAACAGTCTCTGGGTCAATGCACGTAAAGATTTTGAACATCTTCATGGACACTTTTAATACTTTCAAACAGTTTGCTGCAATTATAAAGTGCACACGTCTTGAGGTAGTTCATTATGATGCGATTTACCTTCTACGGTTTGTGCGATTTGATTGGACAGGAATCTCAGGACAAGAAATTCCCATGGACAAGAAAAATAAAGTAGTTACTGCAGGTTAAAAGAAAGTAGTGGAGTAAAAAAGTACAGATACTGCACTAAAAATGTACTCAAGGAAAAATGTACTCAGGTGTGCCTAATAAAGTAGCCGGTGAGTGTGTATTACGCTACAAAAACCTTATAATAAACTGCCAGTACATTTTGTATTATTTTACAGGCCTAATTCTTTATATTTCATTTTTTACTTACTAATACCAAAACTACTAAAATGTCAATAAAAGTCACTTTGTTAAACTGTAGAGTAGACAGAGCAGAGATCAGCATCCAATTCACAACCATAAATAAGCACTTGTGAATCACATTATATGGAAACTGTTCATTAACAGATATTTTGTACAGTGCTTGTAATGTTCCTAAACGCCACCGAACAACCCATGTTTTGGAGGTTTGGGTCAGACGTGTTGTCCAGAATGCAAATGAAAACATTTTTGAGGAGGTTTGTCATCGCAAGCGAAGGAATGCAATAATAATGCTTTTGATGGTGACATAAAAGTCCCTTTTTTAGAGGGACAGGGCCTTTGCTTACTCATGTCCAAATAATTCCACATGCTGCAGTGGCTTCATCTACATGCTGTAACGAGGGCGCAAGGAAAAACACTTTACACTTCAGTACTTGATGCAGACCATCTCAGATCATCCATTTATGCACTATTTTCTATTCTGCCTGAAGAAACAAGCTCATCTTCATCATAAACTCTCATCAGCATTTACTCAGTAGACCAGGGGTGTCCAAACTCGGTCCTGGAGGGCCGGTGTCCTGCTGAGTTTAGCTCCAACTTGCTTCAACACACCTGCCAGAAGGTTTCTAGTATATCTAGTAAGAGCTTGATTAGGTGGTTCAGGTGTGTTGGATTAGAGTTGGAGCTAAACTCTCCAGGACACCAGCCCTCCAGGACCGAGTTTGGACACCCCTGCAGTAGACAACACTCGTTCCTGACTACAGTAAAGGGTGTGTTTTATAATGGTAAAGGTACCTGCTGAAGTGTAATGCTGTGTTCACACCAGACACGATAAGCGCGGATAAATCGTGATATGTAGACACATGAACATTTTGAGCTTACTCGCTTCATTCGCGCGTCAAATTCACTTTACAACAGATGCAGATTCGCGTGACGGGCAGGGCTTCTCTCTGCCCGGTGACTCTAGCTTCATTGCTAAATGGCTAACATGGATTTCATTGAGAGAATAGCTGTGTTTATGTGCTTAATGAAGGCTGAAAAACAGCGTTGATTCGTTTTAAGCCATGGCTGAGCCCACTAGATCTTTTCAGAGGTGCACCCGGCTCTGTGACCTCATAAACTTCTCCAGAAACTACCTGGATGATGGAGACTTTCAGCAGTGCTTTAGACCTAGCCGAGCTCAGTTTGATGAACTGTTGTTGGTGTCAGCAGGAGGATTTTTCCCTGGGACACTAACAACAGGCACTATGTCATAGTCACTCCCCCCACAGGAGCAAGCTCCTGATTGGTTAACGTGCGTGAATGTCTGCTGAAGTTTAGATTTTTGAACTTGAGCGGTTTGCTTGAAACACACGATACGCACGTTAAGCGTGTCAATCGTGCAAAACGCTCAACTCGCGCTGCCTCATTTGCGCAAATCGCGTCATTCGACTTAACATGTAAATCACCCGCCCTTGATGCTTTTTCCGCGTCTAGTGTGAACGCAGCATTAAAGGTTTGGCAGGAAGGTATTCATAAAAGCAACCCAGGCTCATTCTGAAAACATATCCCTGTATACATTTCTGGAGAGCGCCAAATAAATCCCAGGAGCTACGTTTTTTTTGCAGTTTTTGTTTTGGCGAATCCACCAGAGGCCGCTGTGTATACCTTTTCAGATCTCAAATTTTTTGCGAGTGCCATTCACACCTGCTGTTCTCACGTAAATCCATCAGAGATCGCTGTCGACTGACTGACTGACCAACCGACCGATTACCCCACCCTTCCCCTTCCCTAAACCCAACCGATAGTGTTCTAAAAAGCATCGATTGACCAGCGCCCACCCACTTCCCTAAACCCACCCGACAGTGTTGAAAAGCAATCCAGAAAAAGAAAAGCCCTCGTCTGATTTTTAACACGTTTTCAAATTTGACCACATTCTCACCCTGTTATTTACTTTTTTTTTTTTTTGGGAGGGCTATTGTTTTTGTTTTTAAAGACGAAATTCAGCCATACGTACTTCTGGATACATAATTTGCGATCTCCAGAAATGTATATAGGGCTCATTTTCAGATTGAACCTCTGTTAGTTAAAGCAGCAGATTCGTACTGTGTGTATGTGCCAGATTGTGTGTGTATGTCAGTAGTTTTTGTGCTGTAAAAAAAGTTTTTATAGCTGGTGGGTCAAAATTGACCTGAAGGTCAACCGTTGTGCCCTAAATGTGTTCAGCCTTTATGAAAATATGAAAACTATTCATTTTTTCCAATGTTGGGGTCATTTTAGAAAAGAAAGAAAAGGGAAATGGGGATTGTAGTCTCAATGAACAGTGATTTTACTTACTAATTTGACAAAAAGTACAAAAGTAGCAGATTGCTTCAAACTTTCATTAGTCTATATATATATATGGCCTGTATAGTTCTGGGGTCAGGAAGTTCCCAGAAGATTACATTATCCTACATTATTATTTTTGATGTGTTATTTCAAAGGTAAATGAAGTTTATAGTGTGTTGTCAATTAAAGAAGAAAATACCCTGCAAGTTCTGAAAGAGATCAAGCTTCATCCAGGTCAGAAAAAGTAATGCAAAAGTAACTCAAAAGTATCGTATCGCATCACTTTCCATAAAAAGTAACGCAACTAGCTACTTTTAGTTAGTACGGTTATTGCACACCAAATCCAAAAATTTTGTCCATAAAAGTTAATTTGACCTCATGTTGTGTGAATCGTATTGACACACTGCCTACGAAACTTTCATCTGTCATAAAAAAAAAATCTAACCGGGTTAGAGTTTTTGCCATTTTTAAGCATCTGAAAAAGTACTAAAGAAGGGTGTTTAGACAGTTCAGAGTCACCGTACAAGTGAAAAGCTGATATGAACAATATGCCGTCACTTGAGCTACAGATAACTTTATGACAAACACAGTGCATAAAATAGAGACAGAATGTGACGGACAGTTGAGAACCCCTATATGCTGAATTCAGTCACTGGTGCACCTCTGCCCTGCTGCTTGGTGTATGTGTAAGTGACGTACTGCACATACATATTATAATAGAAAGCATGGACTGCTTCGGTTCATTGTTTCGACATGTCAATGCAGCCACCATCTATTATAATGTCTATAGGTTCTGCCAGTCTCTGTTCAGGATTTGTTTATGTACGTGAATGTGTGAAGTATCACAGGCAGTGTATCAAAATTCCACTGATCTCCTGAAATAAACTCTGCATTTGGGGATAATCCAGCGCAGCTCTTTGATAATGAGCTCAACTTTTCTTCTTCCAATGCAGTACTGGATGTAAAAAGTAAAAGTAAAGTAAAGAGAAAGTAAAGAGGCCGAATGGAGGAGGCTCGTTCTTTATCCTCACGCTGCAGATGCTCTGTTTAACTGTTTTTGCTAGTGAAGCATTCAGTTTTTACGCTTACAAAGTTTACACTTGCATGTAAATAGCAAATGTGCCATGGTGCAACGCAACTGACTCTTAAAGGGAATGAAAGATGAGACTCTGATTGGTTTAATACCCAAACACACCCATAACTCATTAAGAGAATAAGCACAACCCTGTTAGACCATTTGCCGGGGTGCAGAGAATATTTTTCCGTTCTTAAAATAGCAAAAGTGGATTCAGACATGCCATTAATGCTTTTGCGCCATGAGCTTTTGATTTTGCACCTAAATCTTTAAAATATAACCCATTGTGTCTTTGTTTATCTATTATTAATAGCAGTTTTGTCACTAAATGTACTCTGCTCTCTCGATTGCCCAGGAAAAAAATCTACTTAGGGAGATAAGATACATTTTAATACATCAGATACAAATTGATTGATTGATTGATTGTCTGAAAGACATCACCAACTTCAAAACACCATCCCCCAACATCGACAGCAACAAACATCTTGCAAACGAGCTGAATATGTTCTACTATAGATTTGACACCTCTGCGTCAGATCTTCAGTAAACAGAAGAGAGGAAAAGCACCAGGTCCAGACGGTGTTTCACCAGCCTGTCTGAGAACCTGCTCTGACCAGCTGGCTCCCATTTTCACACAGATCTTCAACAGATCACTGGAACAGCGCAAAGTTCCATCCTGCTTCAAATGCTCCACCATCATCCCAATACCAAAGAAACCAAAGATCACAGGACTCAATGACTACAGAGCTGTTGCCTTAACATCTGTGGCCATGAAGTCATTCGAAAGACTGGTGCTAGCTTATCCGAAGGACATCACTAGACCTTTGCTGGACCCCCTGCAGTTTGCCTATAGAGCAAACCGGTCTGTGGATGATGCAGTCAACATGGCACTGCATTATACCCGACAACAGGGGTCACCAAACTTGTTACTGGCGGGCCGGTGTCCTGCAGATTTTAGCTCCAACCCTAATCAAACACACCTGAACAAGCTAATCAAGGTCTTACTAGGTGTACTAGAAACATCCAGGCAGGCATGTTTAGGCAAGTTGGAGGTAAACCCTGCAGGGACACCGGCCCTCCAGGACCGAGATTGGTGACCCCTGCCCTACAACATCTGGACAAACCAGGGAATTACGCAAGGATTCTGTTTGTGGACTTCAGTTCTGCCTTTAACACCATCGTCCCATCACTGCTCGTGAACAAACTGACCCAGCTGTCTGTCCCTAGCTCTGTCTGTCAATGGATCACCAGCTTTCTGACAGATAGACAACCGCTAGTCAGAATGGGCAAAATCACATCCGACAGCCGCACCATCAGCACTGGTGCCCCCC
>CAIGQZ010032975.1:2996017-3014495 GCA_903798205.1 Danio tinwini
CATGCCACAGAATTATGAAGGTTTATTAGCTAAAAAAATTCTGTGGTTCAACTTCTGCTCACAGAGACATCAATAATCAACGTATGAACCTCAACAACTGTGACAATTACCAAAATGAACAAAACTCACACACATCACAAACAGGAGACTAAAAGTGACAAAATTAACAACGTCAACATAAACAGCAGAATCAAAAGCAAATAATGAAAACTGTAACATCAATAAGCTGTAGAATGTATTCATACTGCAATGCATGCTGGGATTTTTGTACTTTGCCACACCCAGCAAGTGTAAGGTGTAGGCCAGATCTGGGCCAGAATAAAAGCAAATTGTGGCCAAGAATAGGGTCAGTTCTGGTTCATTTGGTTGAATTCTGGCTGATGTGTGGTATTGCTTTGGCTTAATTGTGGCCCAGATCTGGCAAACAAGAGCGGACCGCCCAGTTGCCATCATTCCATGCGGTATGCGGGCCAGATGTAAGTGTCTGGTGTGAGTCGGATCTGGGCCAGATTAAAGCAAACTGTGGGCCAAAATAGGGTCAGTTCTAGTTAATTTGGTTGAATTCTGGCTGATGTGTGCTATTGCTTTGGCTTGATTGTGGCCCAGATCTGGCTAACAGGAGCAGACTGCCCAATTGCCATCATTCCATGCGGTATGTGGTCCAGATGTAAGTGTCTGGTGTGGGCCGGATTTGAGCCACATGAATTTTGCTCTCTGGGTTGTGTGCTGTCTAATTGTTTTCATCCACTCTGGGGTGATTTTGAGGCTTAATTTGGCCACAGCTTTCTCTCTGTTTCAACAAACGGGATGATTTTTGGTGCCAAAGCTTATTTTGACACATATTTTGAGGAAATGCTTTGAAAAAAACCCCTCAACGATACTCTCTGGGCAAATTGACTACCCTTTCATTATGTTGGTGGCTATTTTTGTCCCATTAACTTCCATTATAATCACATTTTTTGATTGCAAAGCCATGACAGCATATAATCATGAATTCTTGATTGTTGCTGGTTTTCCCTGTTGGGAAGTGGTAAAGTTTGTCATTTTCACTGTTGATCATAACTTGCAGTGCAAGAAAGCTTAGTTTTTGCCTTCTATATTGAGTATAGTGTTTGTGTGTGTGTGTGAACACAGTAAGTGTATTTCTACACACACACACACACACACACACACATACATACACAATAATTCGCTGTTTTACTCCACTGATCGCCATATAAAGCCAGAAACTCTTTTGCACAGGCCGATCTAAAGGGTTAATGCTGCCAACTGATGATCATCAGTGAAAATGACACATTTGACCTCTTCCCAGCAGGGAAAACCAGCAACAGTCAAGAATGCCTGATTATATGCTGTCATGGCTTTGCAATCACAAAATGTGATTATAATGGAAGTCAATGGAGCAAAACCAGCCACCAACATAACCAAAGGGGAATACATTTGAACAATACACAAGGGTTAAATGTACCTTTCGTGTTCGGCATTAAATTGCTTGTTACTGGACTGTCACTAGCTGCTTTTTCCCAAACCCTGGTTTTACAGTAGGAAGGACTGAACCATCTGTAAATTAACCACTGCTCTGGGATCAGCAGTGAAGTGCTGGAGGAATCGGGCCATTCTTCCAGCAGGGGCACCAGAGCGACTGCATGGAAAAGCACTTAAAGTGGCAATGGCAATAGTGATGAACAAGTTTCCATCAGGTCTCCTGAAGACCACGCTTGTGTTGCCCTGTCGTAAGTTCAACTCAACATGACCTTTTTTTTTGGATCTACTCCTGTTAAATCAATTGTCCAATCATGTGGTAAACTTTGACTGGTTGTTTCTTAGTCCATTCATGAGTAGTTTTTTTTCAATCAACGTCAACCTTTTGTTCACCCCCAAAATGTGGTCTTGTAATGCATTTAACATCTATTTTGGGAAACCATACTCCAATGCATGAACTCATTCGATTTTTTTCCCCTCAATTTATTAGTTGGGAGCTGAGCTCAAGTTCTGGTAACACTTTAAAATAATGGTCCATTAGTTAATGTAAGCTCTTGTGTTTACAAACATGCACTAATAATGAACAATACCTGTAAAGCATTTAATAATCATAGCTTAACATTTACAACATTTACATTATTAACCCTTGTGCACTGTTCAAATTGACTACCCTTTTGTAATGTTCGGCATGAAAACATTTTTGCATAAATCTGTTAATAAACCTCCGTCCTGATCAAAATTGTTTAGAAAATTACAGGATTTTAACTGTTTAATTGTCAAATTCATAAATGATGTCACTGATTTGGTGAAAAAAACACACAAATGACAAATTTTCAATATAGATGGAGAATGGACTGGATTCTTTTTACCTTTTATCACACTCTTGGACATGTGAACGATTAGTAACAACATTGGCTTTGATGCATGGTTAGATTTATCTTTTTTTTAAATTTTGTATTATCTCCAAAATAAAGAAAGAAACAAAGAAAGAAACCCAGGCGACCGGGGCATCAAGAGCTGTCAAGTGTGTGTTGAGTGCTCTTTTGCCCGGTCTCTCACACACATACAGGCATCTAAACGCATATCATGCACAAACACACCTTTTAAACTTGACAAAAACTCTGGACAACCTTTACTGGCTGCTGTGTCTATAATATGGTTTAAAGATTGTTATGCGCTATTGAAACAACAAGGAGAAAGCAAAGAAATATCACTTATAAAATAAAACATTATTACTTTATGCAACAGCCTCACATTTAAAAGGGAGACATAAGGGCGATCATAAGCAAAAAGACCCCTAGCCTATAAGGTGTTTTATGGAATAGCCTATCTTAAAGTAACCAGCTGTATGTTTTTCTTTCCCTTATTTATTCATTTATTTTGCTGCATGTACTCGTGTGTGTGATCGGCAAACTGGTGTAACGGCGGCACGCCATCTTTACCAGACTCGAGGGAAAGTCCGCCTCTCCTTTCACTCCGCCCCGAAGCCCCAGCTGGCCCTCTTTGGCCCAAGGTATTCGGCGGGCTAAAAAAGGCTGGCGGCTGGCCCAGAGGAAGCCCTGTTTTGGGCGGATCAGACCCCGGAAGTGACAATGGAAATGCGACTGGCCCTGGCACGCTCTCTTTAGGCGTGATACGCGGTAAATGACTTTTGTTCCTTTCCACACTAATGATATTTACAGGGACATATATTCCATGCTATTTGCAGTTCATTTCTGCATTTGTCAGTGTTTTTCTATTTGCATGTGCATGTTTGAGCTCTGTTTGCTTGTTTGCTTTATTTATAGAGCAAATTTAAAAACAACAGATGTTGACCAAAGTGCTTTACAAAAAGACCAGCATACAAATCGATACATTTGTAAAAACAAGTAAAATATATAAAACAGATTAAAATGAATTAATAGCAATCAAAAAGCAAGAGACAAAAGGTCTCAAATGAGGTTTTTTAAATGAGACTTAAAAGCACCAAGGGAAGAGCATGACCTAATATGTAAAGGTAGACCATTCCACAAACGAGGGGCTGTGACAGAAAAAGCCCCGTCACCTCGATTTTAACCGTGATTTAGGAACAACTCGCTGAAACTGTTGTTCCGACCTGATTGGCCTCAATGAAGTATGCCAGTGAAGAAGCTCATAGATGTAAGTAGGTGCCAGACCATTCAAACCTTTAAAAATCAAATAACAATAACTTGCACTGAATCCTAAATTGAACTGGGGGCCAGTGAAGGGATGATAAAACTGGTGAGATGCTAGAATTTTTTTTTGTCCCAGTTAAAAGCCTAGCGGCTGGATTCCAAACCAGCTGCAGGTGTACAATCGAAGCCTGCGAAATTCCTAAATACAAAGAGTTGCAGTAGTCCAATCTGGACATAATAAAAACATTGATGATGGATTCCAACTCATTGAAAGATAGAAAAGGCTTCAATTTGGCAATGTTCCTTAATTAATAGAAAGCACTTTTGACGAATTTATTTGCTTGTCAAACTTTAACTCGGTGTCAAATATAACTACAAGACTTTTTGCGTGACTGTAAACTTTAGGCTTAAAGGAACCTAATTGATTAATTGTAGATTCACAGACACTCGGAGGGCCAAACACTAGCACTTCAGTTTTAGATTCATTCAAGTGTAGAAAATTACCAGGCAACCATTCCTTAATCTCGTTAAAACAGGTTAAAAAAGAACTGAGTTTTCTCCCATTTTTATGGGAATATAAAGCTGAGTATCATCAGCATAAAGATGGTTGTTTACATTATGCTTCTTACAGATAGCAGCCAAGGGAAGCATATAGATGGAAAAGAGAGCTGGGCCCAAAATTTATCCTTGGGGGACACCACACTCCATACGTGCAGATGAGGAAGAAAAATTTCCTAATTCAATAGAAAAGGTTCTCTCTAAGAGATAAGAACTAAACCAATTCAAAACATTTCCTTGAATCCCAGCCCGCAATCTTAGACGCTCAATCAAAATATTGTGATGTATTGTGTCAAATGCCGCAGTCAGGTCTAGCAAAACTAGAAGTGCACATTTTCCAGAATCAACAGTCAGAAAAATATCATTAGACACTTTAAGGAGGGCTGTCTCAATGCTATGCAGTGTCCTAAAAACAGATTGAAATTGATCAAGAATGTCATTTCCAATTAAATGAGTAGAAAGCTGTTGAAAAACAACTCTCTCTAAAATGTTGGACTGAAAAGACAATTTTGAAATTGGTCGATAGTTTTTTAAATCAGATGAATCCAAATTGGGCTTTTTTAAAAGGGGTTGTACTATAGCATGCTTGAAGCTAGATGGCACGACTCCATTCAGCAAACTAGAATTCACTATTGATAGAAGGTCCAATCCAACCACCTCCAATACCTGAATAAGAAGCTGAGGAGAAGTAATATCCTGTGAACATTGTGAAGGCTTCATATGGTGGACCAAGTCCACTAAATCGGATAATGTGATTGGTTTAAATTCATCCAGGTAGTGTTCTAGTGAAGGTGGGATGGTACAATCAAAAAGAGTGTCTTGAGGCGGATTCCCAGCTCTAAGGGCTTTAATTTTACTAATAAAAAACTCTAAAAACTTTTTGCATGTTGTCTGACAAATAACAAGTCCAGTAGTTTAAGTGTTTAAGGCTAAGTTAATTGTTTTAAAAAGAACTGTAACATCAGGTTCTTAAAACTGAAGTAAAGAAAGATAACATTACCGCATCAAATGCATGAATTTACAAAGCTTACAGCTATATTAATTATTCGACTTTAATTAGTTTGGCTTACACTCTAATGTCTCTATTATGAATTAAAGCACTTTTCGGCACATCTTGAATGGGCGCATTGTTTACTACAGTCTTGACTTGGTTTAGTGAGCAATAAATCCATCAGTTTACATTGATAAAGCAGTTGACAGCCATTTGAGGTCGACCCAAACACCAACTGCACCTGAAAGATAGCCGCTTTCATTCGCTGTGAAAACCCACAGAGCGCAGTTAAGCAGTCATTATCTGCGTGTTTGATTTTAATAATGACTAAAAAAAGAAAAAGAAGGCATAAATACTTTATAATTTGGCTTTTGAGGAGAGAAGCCATTTTTGAAACATTCAGCACTTTTCAAAAATACGTCTGGTTTTCTATTTCAGTGCAAGTTTGAACAAGTGCATTGAATTGTGAAACTTAAAGCAGAGACGGAGAAAATAATTGTCTGTTCCACTGAACAATGCAGGGTAACGTTAATAAATCATATTCTGCAAGAATGAAAGGTTTATTTTCAGAGACACTGAATATACATCCATCCCTCATGTCTTTCCCAAAGAAGATATTTTAAGGAGTGTTTAGGCTGCTCATTTCCCTCTTATGAATGTTAATGGGAAACAACATTCAGTAACACTTCAAGTTCCAATTCTCACTATTATCTACTGGCTTGTGTCACCTGACATTTATTAAGATAATAACAATTTATTAGCACTTATAAATTATGATCTTATTCTAAATCTCTAATTTTACACAATACCCAAACCAAACTACTATCTTGATAACTATTAATAAGCAGCTAATTAGGAGTTTATTGAGGCAAAAGTTAAAATTAATGGTTTATTCAACCCAGGCTCATTCTGAAAACGTACCCCTATATACATTTCTGAAAAGAGCAGCAAATACATCCCAGGAGCTACTTTTTTTTGCAGTTTTTGTTTTTGCGAATCCACCAGAGGCCTCTGTGTATTAGAGCTGTAATCGGGCCCTACAGAATTCGGCCCGAGTCCAGAGGTACATTTTGATTGACAGCTTTATATGCACGTGCACACAGCTCTTTTGCCTTTTTTCAAGAATGAGTCATTTATATGTTTTAAAATCATTTATTCATAACAAATGTAGGCTATAGGCCACTTGGAAGTTGGAACAAAGAAATAAAATAAGTCCTCTGTAACATCGTAACATCTCAGCACTCTAAATAGGCCTAGGTACATAGACTTAGCCTTTAAATTGGCCAACACACCAATAAAAATAAGTCTATCTTAACAAATTAAATTATAATAAATTATAAATGATTATGGGTATTTGGAAATAACGAAATTAAGATAAAGGCTCTGTGGGATTTGTTTCGCCACTTCTCTTCACAATCTGGCCTTAAGGCGACGGTGAAGCTTAATATTAAAAGAATGGCCTAATGCCAACATTAGCCTGTATACTCTGTCTACATTATGATTTTATGGTTTAATTAATATTTATTTATAATTTAAAAACCCTTTACTCAGCAAGATTAGGCTACTTGTTTTTGTGGAGGAACATTATTGAATCCACTGTAAATGGCTTTAGCGCAGTCCTGCGCTCAGGATGGTGCGTCCAGCAGCACCTAACACCCTTTCACTGCTGCTGCTACAGGCCGAGATGCATAGTTCTGATCTAGCTAGTTTTACAAGTTTTAGGTAGGATTAATTGTTCATCTTCTACCAGCTAAGAACATCCATTTCATTTTCCATGACAGCGGTTTCAATGTAGCGAGTGACCTCGTCATCTTCCCTGTCAGCTTGCTGTACATACATTGCAGTTTAGCGCTCTGCCATAATACACAGTGTATGAGTGACCGCCGAAATACCTTGGCGGCAACAATGACCGTTCTTTTTGGACTGGCGGCTGGCCTGACTGCAGTCAAAAACTCGCTCTTTTTCACTTCTTTGTCATCATTTGTTTTACCTTTGCAGGGATATATTTTAATGTTGTAACAAACAATTTGATTACTATCTCGCGCTAATCGAAATGCATCACATGACTGTTCATTTACTGCGCAAGCCAAGCCCGGCCCGACCCGATCCGTCTAAAATGATAGAAATTAAACCCGAACCCGACGGGTCCCACCGGGTCCCATTGGGTTCGTGCAAAGATCTTCAGCTCTATTGTGTATGCTTTTTCAGATCTCAAATTTCTCTCGCTAGTGCCATTCGCGCCTGCTGTTTTCACGTAAATCCACCAGAGGCCACTGTCGACTGACTGACCGACCGGCCGACCGACCGACCACTTCCCCACCCTCCTCCTTCCCTCAATCCAAAAAACACTGTTTTCAAAAGCAATCCAGAAAAAGAAAAGCCCCCAGATTTTCACCATGTTTTCAGATTTTACCACATTCTCACTCTGTTTTTTACTTGTTTATTTAATTTTTTTTGTAAAAATAAAAAATAAATGTATAATTTTTAGTTTTCACCTGCTTTCCAGAACCTTTCTTCACCAGACTTATACCTCATCATAGTAACAACTCCGCTCCATGTCACAAGTCTGTCGACATAAGCAGCAAGCTACTGAACAAACTGGTAACAGTAGCAAAGATGTCCATACGGAGGTGAGCGGTCAGCTGGAAGCGAGAAAAGGAACGCCGTCATTCAGACGAAATGCAATGGCGGCTTTTATGTGCTTTCAACTTGTAAATACGGTTTATACAACATGACTTGAACACACTAGTTGAAAAAGAGCAGCATCAACATTCTTCAAAACCTCTCCTTTTGATTTAACCAACATATGGTTGTAAATATGACATATTGGGATGATTTCATGCGTTCATTAGAGATTAGCACTTGTTTAATTCAACGTTATCTCACGCAACTTTTTAAATTAGTGACTAATTTGTATGAATTTGTATAATCTCATTCGTACATTTCAGTATGGTTTGCTAATCCACCAATGATGGTGGGGTTTGGTGCCATGCCTCCTTTCCAAAATTGTACATTTTCATCAGACGTATGAATTTGTAAGAATTAAGCTCTTTGCACACTGATGTCTGAAATTTTCGTATGCGTTTTTTTCGTATTCATATATGAAAAATTCGTCAAGTATACACAAACCTTGCACACTGAGTGTGATGCGTATTAATTAATCCATTAGGAAAAAAAACGTATTACATTTCAGCCAATTCAAGCAGTGATACTTTGTTTTCCTCTCTCTTCTGCAATGTAGAAAAAGAAAGGAATAGGCTGCATATTGTGTTCATCCAATACTGGATTAGAAGGAGAGTTCAGCTCATTATCAAAGAGCTGCGCTGGATTATCCCCAATGCAGAGTTTGTTTCAGGAGATCAGTGGAATTTTGATACACTGCTTGTGATACTTTACATATTCACGTACATAAACAAATCCTGAACAGACACTGGCAGTACCTAAAGACATTATAATAGATGGTGGCTGCGTTGACGTGTCGAAACAATGAACCGAAAGCGGACCATGCTTTCTTTTATAATGTCTACACTGAAAAAAATCATTCAGAGATGATTTCTTTTAATTTTAATTTTACGTTAAGTGGCTGTAAACTATTTATTTGGGCTGAATTTAAACAAACAAATTAAGTCGAATTTTATACAATTTAATTTGTTTGTTTCAAGAGTTCGCACTTAGATATTGTTTGACAAATGTTAGCAGGTTTGGCATGCTGTCCCGGGAGAGAACCCTGAGCTCGGAGATAGTTGAGCCCAGGGCTCCCGCCCGGTCTATGGAGCATATAAGGGGAGTAACGAGATCAGGTGGTTCTCGAGAGCTCCCCGTGGTAAAGGAAGAAAAGGGGGGAAAAAGGGGTGGATGGGGGGTTTCTTCGAAAATGAAGATAAGGGAGTGATTTTTCCTAGGCTACTTGTAGTGAGTTTGAATTGGTCTGATTGGCTAGCTAATGATTGTAGATGAGAGATCAGCTGCGGTCAATCATATCACGTGTTCCTCTCGAAATTTGTTTGTGAAACTTCACTTAAATTCAACACAAATAAATTGTTTGCAACAGTTTTGCAGACATAATGTTTTTCAGTGTACGGGGAGTACGTCAAATGTATGGACACACACAGAAACTGGCAAACCACTGAACTGGCAAAACGTAAAATAGTTTTGTTTTCTCATGAGATCACGCTGATTTAGGCCCAATCCCAATTCTATTTTTGTACCCCTACGCCTTGCCCTTGCCCCTTAAAAACGAGTGTGAAGAGAAAGGGCTTCAAAATTTAAGAATTGGGACAGCATTACAGCACCTGCACCATACCTGTCAACCCTCCCGTTTTTCCCGGGATTCTCCCGTATTTTACAGTTCTATCCCGCTATCATCCCGTAAAGGTATTTTCCCGTATTTCTACTGTATTTTCAGTCTTTCTCTGAAGGGTGGTAATAAACATTAAAGAGCAGAGCCTCCCTATACGCAACCCATACCGCCGAACCACAAGGGGCCACCCTTTGCTCTTAAATGTGAGTCTGTTCTGTGCTTTCACTTTGTTTAGGCATGAAAACACTTTGAAATAAATATAAAAATGTCGGGATTCCTTTTTCTTTTCATTACAGGTGCCGTCTCCCCTTCACATGCAATCCTCAAAACAGTCATATAGCGGTCCATGAATGTCCGCTGACACGCTCCATAGTGATAAATAGAGGCTGATTCTCAAACAGATTCTGTACACACGATTTGAAACGGAGGCTGGGTTTTGGGTGCGTGTTTAAACATATACACATAATTAATAATACTAATAATATCTAAAGATGTCGATCTTGGTGGAGTTTTTTTCAAACACAACAAATTTTGTCCTAAATGAGCATAAAAAGTTAGGAAACCAATCAAACGCTTACTTTCTAACGTTAGATGGTTGCATTTTTAAAGTGACACCTGCTATTTAATGTAATCAAATGAAAAAAAATCTAATTAAATAAGAGATTTATTCGTTGCTCTTTAATCAGAATGTGAAAGTTTTACAGTGAAGAAACGGCTAATGAGATTTGAGAGCTTGATTTTATTTCATTATAATAGCTGTTAATTTTAATAGGCTGAACTGTTTGCTAATGTATTTGCTGCTAATGTATGCTATTTATTTTTTCTTTTGTAAAAAATAATAATAAAACATATTACTGAACTGTTTATTTACAATGAAACAGCTCCAAATCAACATATTTAGTAATTTAGAGATATTTTTAAGGGTGGTCGGAGTAATCTTTTATTATGGTGGGCACATCCCTTATTTTCACATCCCAATGTTGACAGGTATGACTTGCACACATCATCTTATATCATTGCGATCTCTTGCTTTATATGAGATCAGACGATGGCGACTGCTGTAGTTATTCCAGTTGTGTTATTTTTTGGTATTTATCTTCAGGAAATCACTGAAGGCATATATTATGTTATCATAACGATCTAATGTGGCAATAAGATTGTAACTGTACTGTGCATTTACTGTTAGTAAAAGAGTATGTTTTTTAAAACTGGGAATGGTACGTAAAATGTTTAATAATGGGGCTCCTAGTTATTTGGTGAACTATTTTCAAATGGTGAGGTAACAGCATTTATACAGTACTAGGGGTTGGGATTATAATATTTGTTTATTTAAATTTGGAAGTCTAGTGGGGAAAAATAATTTTTTAAATACAAGTGCAATCATGTGGAACAAATGACCAAAACCGATCAAGGAAATAAAAGACTTAAGGAGGTTCAAAAAAGCTATCAAAAGATGGTTGTTTGATGAGGATAACTAGTTAGCATGGTGGATGAGGATGTTTTATTTGATATGTTTTTTGATTGTGAATAGGGTTGCGGCCATACCTGCCAACATTTGTCCCTAAAAATCCGGGAGACTGGGGTGGGGGGGGTTAGGTTCGGGGGTGAGGTGTCTGAATACATGTTGATAACCGGGTACTGTGGTGTTAGTAAAAACTATGATGCGTGTTTCGGGCCGCCGCTACCATCGGATCCTATACCAATGTTGGCAACTCGGGGTTTTTACGGACCTTACCAAAATGCTGAGGACCGGGGGAAGGGGGATGGTTGAAATTACGGGAGTTTTCCGGGAGAAATAACAAAATGAGTCTGAAATACAGGAGACTCCTGGAAAAAACAGGAGTGTTTGCAGGTATAGTTGTGGCTGGAAGGGCATCTGCTGCGTGGGACATGTGCTGGATGAGTTGGCGGTTCGTTCCACTGTGGCAACCCCAGATTAATTAATTAATTAATAGAGTGACTAAGCCGAAAAGAAAAATGAATGAATGAAGGAATCAATGCATTTGTGAATTATTTTGTTCCTGTTTTAAAATGTGGAGGTACTGTTTGTTTTATGCATCATCTGTATTTTGAAGACATGCTTTGTTTTATTAAACAGCAAGGACCACAATGGAAACAAGCCCAGGGCTCTATTGTGTTTTTATCCTCAACAGTTTTTATTTCAAAATGTATGTGATACTTGTATTTTTGTACAGCTTGTCTAAAAACTATCAAATAAAATTCAATTAAATTCCCAGCCACTAGACTTTTCTGACAGGGTATTCGAGTGTCATCGAGAATGTTGTGGGACTACTATACAGGAGTTATTATTATGGATTATACATAGCGAAATTTGGCGTTTTTTTTTTTTTAAAGCATGACGTAAAACACAAAAGCGGTTATGAATATATTAAAACGTGTTTGTTCATTGTAAAAATTCATAATAATGACAAAAACTACTAATTTGTGTCTTCTGACTTCCGGGTGCAGCTATGCTGCCGTTGTAGCTGGTGTACTCGGGGACATTTTCTTACCCCTTGGTTTCGAGTGTGGTCCTAAAAAATCTCAGTTTGAAGGGCTATCTTGCCCTTGCCCTTAGCCCTACGCCTTCAAGCCTACAGCCTCTCCATGAAATGATCTTTGCATTTTTATTACAGTTTACTTTTTGGAATATGCTGTCAAAAGCTGGACAGGTATGTAAAATACAACACAGACTGTGAAAACGTACCCAATTTAGTTTTCTGGAGAGCACGAACTTTGTAGCTAAAAGTAGGTCTGTCTGCATTTCGTCTTTAAAACGAATGCTACGAGGTGGTATGACACCGCCGCCGGCTTCTGTTTCTTTTTGCGATACCAGCTGACCATTATGTGAATGGCTGTTCTCGCTGTTACCCGTTTGTCCAGTGGACTTGAGATGCAGAGTGGAGTTGACAGCAATGGCGTTTCCAGAACACAGGTAAGACAAAAACAAAAGCCAAACATAAAACAACAGGGTACGAATATGGTAAGATTTGAAAAAACCGCAAGGGCTTTTTTTTTTTTTGCTTTTGAAAACACGGTTGGTAGCGCGTGAGGGGATTGGTCGGTCAGTCAGTCAGTCAACAGTGGCTTCTGGTGGATTAACGTGAGAACAACAGGCATGAATGGCACTCGTGAGAGAAGTTTGAGATCTGAAAAAGCATACACAGAGGCCTCTGGTGGATTCATGAAAACAAAAACTGCAAAAAAACGTAGCTCCTGGGACGTATTTGGCGCTCTCAAGAAATGTATACAGGGGTACGTATCCAAAATGAGCCTGGGTCAGCCAATAGTACTACTGAACTAGTAGTATAACATTTATTCATTCATTCATTCATTTTCTTTTTGGCTTAGTCACTCGCAGCCAAAATGGGTTGCAGCGGATGCCCTTCCAGCTGCAACCCATCACTAGGAAACACACTCATACACTCTCATTCACACACATACACTATGGACAATTTAGCTTACCCAATTCACCTGTACCGCATGTCTTTGGACTGTGGGGGAAACCGGAGCACCCAGAGGAAACCCACGTGAACGCAGGGAGAACATGCAAACTCCACACAGAAACGCCAACTGACCCAGCCGAGGCTCGAAGCAGCAACCATCTTGCTGTGAGGCGACAGCACTACCTACTCTTCCACTCTGTCGTGTAGTATAACATACTACTGTTATTTTAGCTACTTAATACATTTAGCTTCATTCTGTTCATTTGAATAAATAAATAAATAAATAAATGTAATCCTCATTAATGTGCTGCAGAAATAATCTGGGTTGACTTCATGCGGTCTGATAATTTTTTTGGACGTATTTTAGATTCATATATTCCATGAGTCATGCTGTGTGTGTCTGACAATAGCACAACTTCGGGAACGAAAGAAAAAAAGAAGGAAAAAAAAAGAGGAAAGTGGGTTGATGTTTTATATGTTTTGCCAGTGCAGTATATATGGAGGAGCGGAAGAGAGCCCTTGCAGTGACCGGGAAAGCGGCTGCTATAAACCAAGAGCTCTCCACTTTATAAGACTCCGGGTAATTTTTTTCTAAATTATTACCATCATTTGTCATCACATTAGCGTCTGGCTCCGATCCTGGAAGTGGAGCTTTTAAAACAGCCCCGCTACAATCAGAATAGAGTCTGGTTGACACTTGTGAACCTAAAAACTCTGGTTATTAGTGGCCACATTGTGCTATTTTTAGCCCGTCTTACCTCACTGCTCATATCTGCCCTACTGTACTTCATTACAGTAGTAAACTTGAGAAAAATTTGCACTGCAAATAAACAAAAGATGATACTGGAATTCGGTACCAATCGGTACGGAAATTTTATACACGTCCATTTCCTGCTAACATTTGAGAGCTGTTGAGTGTGTTCTTAAACATCGCTGGTTTGCCATAGTTTTCACCAGTGCTCAACAGAAATGACTGTGATTGGCTGTGAAGGTCATCAGTTCACCGCTCTTCATGTTTACTGAGTGAGTGCAAACAAGCGATCCGCTGATTAATTGACTGATCTTCGTGACTTTAATCTCCTCCAGCACTCATTGAAGAGTGGTGAACTGAGTGGTTACATGCAATCACAGTCATTTCTGTTGAGCACTGGTGAACATAATGGCAAATCAGCTGTGTTTAAGAATGCTCTCAACAGCGATTAAATGTTAGCGGGAAATGGACGTGTTTAAAATTTCATTATCGATTGAATTCAAAATCCATATTCATGCTTGTTACAGTTTTTCTCAGTTGCTTTGGTGCATTTCTCACAACACTATTTACATTTGCATAACAGTTAATGCATTTCTCAAAACAATTAGTACAAACTGCAAAACCTAGTGGATAACCTGCAAAAGCGTGTCACTTGCTCAAAATAGAGAGCTCATTCCTCAAAAGCAAGTATTTATGTCAATGAAAGTGTCAGTGTCATCAAGATGAAAAGTCCTGATACCACTGTTTATGAACAAGATAGTCAAATGGCTTTGTCATGTTTTCATTATGACAGTTCACTCTGTACATTGTTTCCAATGCAAAAAAGTCAGATTTTGGTGACACGTCCTGAAAATGCTCAAGACAGTGCTATATACTTTTGGCACAGCCATTTGAAAACTACAGTAAAGTCAGACACCACTGCATTTAGTGAGGTATCTGAGTACAAGACACTGAATATGTATGTTTCACATTTTTACTGCAATGTGCTCCTCACAATTCTAATTTATTCACAGCATTGTGCAAAAGAATAAATACACCCTTATTTACAAGAAACATAAACTCCCTTTGGGTAGAGCTGTGCACAACTGTAAACAAAATTGCTGTACATATTGAAACTGAACCTACAACATACACAGGTCTGTAAATCATTCATCAATTTGTTCAATTTAGAAGACATTTTCAGGGAAAAAGATTTAAATTTTTTTTATAAAATTATCTTGACAGATTTTGACAACTAGTTCAACATTTGTGTATGTAATGACTGAAGTAATGAAATGAGGACTATTAGTTTTATATGGAATGACTATTCAGCATTCACAAGTTTAGTTCATTTTGACTGACATGACATAAGCAAATGATAATGTTACAAACAGCAGAGAGTTGTATGAAAGCAATTGATGCATGTCCAAAAGCATTTGCCATTTGCTGGAAGGAATGAGAAACTGCTACTATGATGTGCACAATTGACTAATTGTTTAGAGAAATGCTGTTGTGCAAATGTAAATAGTGTTGTGAGAAATGCACCAAAGCGACTGAGAAAAACTGTAATATTAGTTAATGCACTGTGGATTAACAAAAAAAACTAACAAAGTATGACTGTGTTTTAGTCTCATCTCATTTCATTTTTGTCTGCTTTTCCAGGGCCGGGTCGTGGGGGCAGCAGTCTTAGGAGAGAACCCCAGACTTCCCTCTCCACAGACACTTCTTCCAGCTCCTCCGAGGGGATCCCGAGGCGTTTCCAGGCCAGCCAAGAGACATAGTGCCTCCAGCATGTCCTGGGTCTTCCCTGAGAACATGCCTGAAACACCTCCCTAGGTAGGTGTCCAGGAGACATCCGAAACAGATGCCCGAGCCACCTCAGCTGACTTCTTTCAATGTGAAGGAGCAGCGGCTCTACCCTGAGCTCTTCCCGGGTGACAGAGCTCTCACCATGTCTATAAAGGTGCGCCCTGCCACCTTGTATCCGAGGTCTTGTCCTTTCGGTCATGATAGGTGAGAGTAGGAACGTAGATTGACCGGTAAATCGAGAGCTTTACCTTTCGGCTCAGCTTCACCTTTACCACAATAAACTAATCCACATGTCAATCTCACGTTCCATCCTTTCCTCACTTGTAAACAAAACCCCAAGATACTTGAACTCCTTCACCTGGGGTAAGGACTTTCCTCCGACCTGGATATGGCAAACCACCTTTTTTCCAGTGGAGCACCATGGCCTCGGACTCGGACGTGCTGATTCTCACCCCAGCCGCATCACAATTGGCAGTAAATCCCCCCAGTGCATGCTGAAGGTCCATGTTCGATGAAGCCAACAGAACAACATCATCTGCGGATAACAGAGATGAAATCCTGTGGTCCCCGAAACAGACCCCCTAAGCCCAAGGCTGCGCTTTGATGTACTGTCCATAAAAATTATGAACAGAATTGGTGACAAAGGGTAGCTCTGCTGGAGACCAACATGCACTGGAAACAAGTCTGACTTATTGCCCGCAATGCAAACCAAACTCCTACTCTGTTTATACAGGGACGAGACAGCCCTTAACAGAGCACCTCTGACCCCATACTCCCCGAGCACCCTCCACAAAATGCCACGAGGGACACGGTCAAATGCCTTCTCCAAGTCCACAAAACACATGTGAACTGATTGGGTATACTTTCATGAACCCTCATGCACCCTGGTGAGGGTATAGAGCTGGTCCAGTGTACCACAGCCTGGATGAAAACTGCATTGATCCTCCTGAATCCTAGGTTCAACCATCGGCTGGATCTCCCTCTCCAGTACACTGGCATAGACTTTATCAGGGATGCTGAGGAGTGTGATCCCCTATAGTTAGAGCACACCCTCCGGTCCCCCCTCTTAAAAATGGGAATCACCACCCCAGTTGCCCAGTCCAAAGGTACTGTCCCCTACCTCTATGCGATAATGTAGAGACGTGTCAACCAAGACAACCCTACAATATCTAGAGACCAAAGACACACAGGGTGAATCTCATCCACCCCCACTGTTTCGCCACTGCACAGCTTGCAAACTACTTCAGTGACCTCAGCTTGACTGATGGGTGAGTCCATCTCTGCATCCCCAGTCTCTGCTTCCTCAATGAAAGACATGTCAGTGGGGTTAAGGAGATCCTCAAAATATTCTATCCACTGTCCTACAACATCCCCAGTCGAGGTCAACAGCTCCCCACTTCACCTGTAAACAATGTTGATGTGGAACTGCCTTCCCCTCCTGAGGCACCGGATGGTTTGCCAGAATCTTTTTGGGGCCAACCGGTAGTCTTCCTCTATAGTCTCCCCGAACTCTTCCCAGGCCCAAGTTTTTGCTTCCGCCAACCACCCGGGCTGCAGCATGCTTGGCCTGTCAGTACCCATCACGTGTTTTCATTAATGTTAATAAACATTAATAAAAACCGTAATAAGTGTATTGTTCAATGTTCAATTTGTTAAATACATTAAAGGGGATGTAAAATAGATGTAAAATAAGTCTCTGATGTCTCTAGAGTGTTTGTGTGAAGTCTCAAAATACCACACTAATAGTGTTTTCTAACTTTTCAATTCATCTTTATTTGTACAGTATAGCGCTTTTACAATGTGGATTGTGTCAAAGCAACTTCACATAGAAGATTATAGTGAATTGAAACAGTGTCAGTTCAGAGTTTAAGTTCAGTTCTGTTTAGGTCAGATCAGTGTGGTTTAATATTCACTGCTGAGAGTCCAAACACTGAAGAGTAATCCATCGATGCGCAGCTCTACAAGTCCCGAACCATGCATGCCAGTGACGACAGCGGCGAGGAAAAAACTTCACCAATTGGCGTAAGTGAAGGATAAAAACCTAGAGAGAAACCAGGCTCAGACATGATGCTATCGTGTCAATATGAACTGAAATTGGAATATTTCCAGTATCTTGTTGAATCTATGCCACGGAGGATTGAGGCAGTTCTCAAGGCAAAAGAGGGTCCAACCTGGTACTATTAAGGTGTACCTAATAAAGTGGCTGGTGAGTGTATATACTCTCATGTTTCCTTGTTTTTGTGTAACCTGTTGGCAAGTTCGTTCATTTTTGCTTTTATTTCAGGTTATATTCATGTTTTGTTTCGTATTTATGCCAAAGTTTAGTGTTAAGTTCTTGTTTTGTCTGTTTGCATTTTTGTTAATAAACTGCATATGGGTTCAATACACTCTGCTCAGTGGACTCTCAATTCAGACTGGAACATTTTAATATTATTTTTTTGGAGTGGGCATCACATTTAAGCAATGTTACCAGATATAATAAAGGTATTGACACTTTTTAATAGAAAAATTACACAAAAACTTTAATGTTAAAGCCCTGAAACTGGTCATAAAAGTACAAAATAAAAAGGCTACAAGATAACTAACATTCATCCCTTCATTAATTTTCTTTTTGGCTGAGTCTCTTAACTAACATTAACATTTAAATACAAAGAAAAAATAAGCAGTAAAATATTTAAGTATGGCAATAATAAAACTGATAATAATAAATTGCAGAAATAATGAAGCATTTTCATTTTAATCAAGTTTTAATCTGTTTTACAAGTTTGCGGGCATAAATGTATTGCTTAGGATTGTAAATGTTTCAAGAGCGACAAGAGCTTGGAAATAAAGAGGCGTTATGTAAAGGTTTCTAACCAGAGGCTTTTGGAACTGCCTGTGTTTCTGAGGCATTTCTGTCAGGTAATAAACTCTAACGTCAATCATTTCCATAATTTATGCAAAAGTACTGTCTCTGAATATGATTGAACAACTACAGAGTGATAGATAGATAGATAGATAGATAGATAGATAGATAGATAGATAGAT
>CAIGQZ010032975.1:3019012-3047085 GCA_903798205.1 Danio tinwini
GAAGGAAGGAAGGAAGGATCAAACGAGGGATGGAGGGCAGGAAAAAAGAAGGAAAGAAAGAAAGAGGGGGAGGAAGAAATTATCAAAGGAGGGAAGAAAGAAAGAAAAAAAGAAAGAGATGGAGGGAGTAAGGAAGAAATAATCAAATAAATCAATGAAGGAAAAAAGAAAGAAAGAAAGAAAGAAAATAATGGAGGGGGAGTAAAGAAGGATCAAATGAAGTAAGAAAAAAAAAAGAAAGAAAGAAAGAAAGAAACTAAAGATGAAGGGAAGGTGTAAAGAAGAAAGGATGGAAGGCAAGAAGAAATACAAACTATGGAGGGAGGAAAGAAGGAAGGATCAAACGAGGGAAGAAAGAAAGAAAGAAGGGAAGAAAGAAAGAAAAAAAGAAAGAAAAAATAAAGAAAGAAAAAGGATGGAAGGCAGGAAGAAAGGAGGAAAGAAAGAAAGAGGGGGAGGAAGAAATAATCAAAGGAGGGAAGAGAGAAAGAAAGATGAAGGCAGGGAGTAAGGAAGAAGTGATGGAAGTCAAGAAGAAAGACAATTGATAGAGGGAGGGAGGAAGAATTAAAAGAGGGAAGGAAGAAAGAAAGAGAAAAAAAGAAAACATGGAGGTAAGAAAGAAAGGATGGAAGAAGGGAAGGAAGGCAGGAAGAGAGAAAATGAAAGAAGAAAGAATGAAAGAAAGAAAAGATGAAGGGAAGGGAGTAAGGAAGAAAAGATGGAAGGAGGAAAGAAAGAAAAAGTGTGAGGGTGCTCAAGACTAAAGAATAAAAGAATTATCCAGACCAAGACCAGTCCAAAAGCCATGGTCTGTCATGGTATGAGGTTGTGTCAGTGCCGTTGGCAAAGTTATCTTACACTTCTGTGATGCACCATTAATGATAAAAAGCAAGGTTTTGGAGCACAATATGCTGCCTTCTTTTCCAGGGACCCCCATGCATATTTCAACAAGACAATGCAAAACCACATTGTGCACACATTACAAAGTTCTGGCTGTGGGGAAAGAGGATACAGGTACTTGACTGGCCTTCCTGCAGTCCTGACCTGTTTCCAATAGAGAATATGTGGTGCATGATAAAGCGCAAAATGCGACAATAAGGACCCTGTGCTGTTGCCCACCTTAAGACTTCAATTATACCTGAAACAATCCTTTACCTAGTTTCTTCAGTCCCTAAACGTCTTTTAAGGGCGTACTCACACTATGTACCGTTGCCTTGAACCAGGCCAAAGCACGCTAGTCCCCCCTCCCGTCTCCCCCGACGGCCCGGACTCACATTACATTCGGGCCTGGGCACACTTAGGTCATCAATGATGCGCTGTTCAATAAGCGCTCTCGCTCAGCACAGTGGAGATTTCTTTAGTTATATCATTTAAGTCGTTTATTATGCAGTGACACGCAGTCTAATATTTCCCCGAACAGATCAGCCACTTTTGACGCTCATAAACAATCATAAAGTACTCGTGCTGCAGGAATTAGGAAGTTTGCTGAAGGCGCAGCTGCAGTGAGGGGTTTGCATCTTTAATAAACTACGACGTTCATTGCGTTCATTGAACAGAACGAATAATTAATTAATCCATATCAAACAGTCCCTTAAAAGTCATGTCTCGCTTTTAGTTTTGGGCTCAGCCTAAGTGAACCACACTCAGGCCCACCTCTTCCAACCGGGCCAGGGCTGCCCAAGTGAACCGTGCCTGAGCCCGATTCAGAGCACTCACACTTCTCAAACAATCCGGAAAATTGGCCTGGGCACAGTTCGGATAGCACAGTGTGAGTACGCCCTAAGTGTTGTGAAAAGGAATGGCAACATTACAAAGTGGTAAAAGCTTTACTGCTCCAACTTTTTTTAAATGTGTTGCAAGAACCAACATTGGAATACGTGTTTATTAAATAAACATAAGAAACACATTAAATAATGTTTGTTGTATTGTTTGCAATGAAATACAAGTCAACGTATATTTGAAAATCACTGCTTTCTTTTTTATTTGTATTTTCCATACTGTCCCAACTTTTTCTGATTTGGGGTTGTACCTTATAGAAATATACTTTTCACATTGGTTACACTGAACATCTTTCTCGCCCTGGCATTTCAAATGTACCTTGTTTTTAAGATTTAGGAAATAGTCTGGAAAATCAGTGTGTGAAAGTATAAAGTGCATCAAAATAAACTGTTGTATTTTACCAGATGTGCCAATTTAGCTCTTGTGGTTTTTTAGTGGAAATATATGTCTGGATCTGGGCAGAGCGTTTGAACAGTCGTAAAGGGACACTTCCTTCCTAACGGTGGTTTGTCGTATGGAGTTATAGGACTTAATTGTCTATTAATCTTTTCCAGTTGTGTCCAAGATTATTAGTATCAGTGTGTCACACGTCTAGCAAACCATAGTGTTTATTTCTGTTGTCAAAATGATTCATGTTTAGACAGATCAGGAAAAAAGACTAAGACCCCCATTGTTCTGGCTGATCAGATTTATTCCAGAAAGATCATCACATTTAGGACAAAAGCTCTTACAGACATTGGAAGAAGAAGAGAGGAGGAGATTTTAGAGATTACTGATGATGATGATCTACTGGTGCTTTCATGAACCACCACATCTGAAGTGTTGAGGAATTATCTGAATAAGAGAAAATCTCGAGGGATTTCAGTCAGCTCTGAGGAAGGAAAAGGACAAGGAGGAGGAGGAAAGATGATCAAAACGATGAAGGAAGAGAAGGAAAAGATGAAGGAGGAGGAGGAGAGAAGATGAAGAAGACGAAGAAGGAGGAGAAGAAGAGATAATCAACAGATGAAGAAGCAAGAGGAGAAGATGGAGAATAAAAAGAAGGAAGAAGAGGAGGAGTAGAAGATGGAGAAGAAGGAAGAAGATGAGAAAAGATGGAGAAGAAAAAGCAGAGGAGAAGAACAAAATGGAGAAGAATAAAAAATTAAGATGATGATGAAGAAGAAGAAGATGGAGAAGTAGAAGATAGAGAAGAAGTAGAAGAAGGTTTGCTGAGCAATTGACTTAAAGCGATCCAAAGACACCAATTACAGTCTTATGCAAAAGTTTAGGCACCCCTCTGTGGCTGCATGATTATGTGCTCTTTCTTTATAAGAGATCACAGTTGAAATGCCATTCGGTTTCTAGAGAAAGCTAGATAATGTCATGTTTTTCAGACAGAAATACGCAGTGTAGCAGTATTGAGATGTGTGAAATTAAACTGAAAGTGAAAAAAATAGGCTGTGCAAAAGTTTGGGCACCCTTTTTTATTTGGATTTCAAAACTTGTAGTCACTTAATGCTGACTGATTACAATACAAAATTGATTTGAGACTCTTTTGAACACCTTGATTATTTAGAACAGCTGTGTTTGATTGGGGTTGGAGCAAAACTGTGCAGAGCTCCGGCCCTCCATTGAGTTAGACTCATGCTTCAAAGTCTCTATCTCCACAGTCAGAAACATAGTAAGAAAATGGAAGGCCACAGGAACAGTTCTTGTGAGGGAAAGATGTGCTAGACCAAGAAAAATATCTGAGAGGGCAAAGGCGAAGAATGGTTAGAATGGTCACAGACAAACCACAGACCACCTCCAAAGAGCTCCAAGAACATCTTGCTGCTGATAATGTAATTGTATATCATTCCACAGTCCAGCACACTCTTCACAATAAACAGCTCAATGGGAGGTGATGCAGAAGAAGCCTTTTCTGCATTCTGCCAACAAGAAGAGTCATTTGAGGTATCTGGACAAGCCTAAATCATTTTGGGAAAATATACTGTGGACAGATGCCACAACCATAGATGCTTTGCATGGCGGTACAATAACACAGCATTCCTGGAGAAGAACCTGCTCCCTACTGTAAAATATGGTAGAGGGTCCATCAGCTGTAGGGATGTATGGCAAGCACAGGTATTAAAAACCTTGTCAGAGTTAAAGGTTGCATGGATTCCACCCAGTATCAGCAGATTCAGAAGAACAATGTTCAGGAATCAGTCAGGAGGCTGAAGTTACGACAGGGTTGAATGTTTCAGCAGGACAATGACCCAGAGCAGAGTTCCAGATCTACCAAGGAATTCATTAGACATGATGCACTAGAATGGCCATCCCAGTCCCCAGACTTGAAGATCATCTAAGATCTATGGATTGATCTGAAAAGGGCCGTTCATGCTCAGCAGCCATCAAAACTGACTGAACTGGAGAAATTGCACACGGAAGAATGGCCCAAAATGCCTTCAGCAAGAATTCAGGGACTTATCCTTGACTATAAGAAGCATCTACAGGCTGTTACTTCAGCGAAAGGTGGCTGTACAAAAGATTGATGTCATTTTTCTGTTGGGGCGCATACATTTCTGCACCGGTCTGTTTTTGTTATGACTTAAATTGTATTGCATCTGTTGATTAAGTGAAGTTTATTCATAAAGAGGGTCACATGCTTTTAATTTACCACAGCCGGTCTCGCATTAACACTAATCATGATCTTCTAATCATATGATTCCCCATTTACTATAAATAAACAGTTTTCAGTCCACATTTATCTTTGTATGGAAGAACCCCCTCCCCCCCTTTCCTTTCATTTTTCCTCCTTTTTATAGATAGAGTGGCACGGCGGCCCATTGGTTGGCACTGAGTACATTTACATGGACACCAATAATTAGATTTTAATGCGACAATACTCTGATTAAGCGTCTACCATATAGAGTGATTTTTGATAATTTAATCAGATTAAGGTCATAATCGAACTAAAGAGAAATCGAACTAAGACATGTGGAGTATGCCGATCTTAGTCGCATTATTGAGGTGCAGTACAGACATGTAAACACCTTATTATTAACTATATTATTACACACATGGCTGTTTGACACTCTTTGCACCAACGAGTCAGTGCAGACCACAGACACCTTGCATCCAATATCTTGTGTCACTGTGTCAGGATCCAGCCCTGTCACTCCTATCTATGTTTAATGCCTCTTTGTTTGTTTTGTGTATTAGCACATGGTTGTCTCTTTTGTTGTGTTGGCCATGTGCTCCCCTGGTCCTGCCTCCTTGTTTTCCTATGCCTCGCCCCCTTGTTTAGTCCTTGTTTGTCTTATTATGTTCACCTGTTTCTCGTGCTCTCTTCTCCATTTATATGGAGTTCATTTTCCACTTGTCTTTGCCGGTTCGTCATACTATCTTTCGTGTGCTTGTCTAGCCAATCTTGTTTAGTGCTTGATAGATTTTTTTTTTATATTGTCTAGTTACTTTTGTCTAGCCTTAGTCTAGTATTAGTCTTTTTGATCTTTATCTCAAATTCATTTATCCTTTTGATTCTATTTATTCTTTCTTTCAGCAAGGTTGCTGTCATTTTCAATTTTACTTCTGTTTGTAGTTCAAGACTTATTTCAAGTTTTCATTTTGCCATTTTTGTGATCCTCAGTCCCAGTCTAGCCCTAGTCTTTTGTTATTTTATTTTTTTTTTTTTTTAATTCCGGATGCTGTGTTTTGCTTTTTTTATTTGTAGTTATAGCTTATTTTTTTTACCTTTTTTTTTGTTGTTGTTTTTTGCTTGCTCTTATGTTTTTTGTCTCCCTAGTTGTCTAGTCCTGTTGTGTTGCGGATCCCCTTGACTTGATGTTCCATCTGTTTGCCACCCCTGTCCCAAACTGGAGGTTCGGGTAGCTACTGATTGACTGCTTGGCCTGAAGTTTGGAATTTCCCCTTTCCTGACTAGCCTTTTTCACCCCCATAAGACACTCCCCTTTGTATCGTCCTGAGTCTCCTCCCCTCACCAGCTTGTTCTCCTGCCATCACCCTGCACTATTGCGTGGACTGTCCTTTGGCGTTGCTTTGTTTACCTCCTGTAAATAAACCTTGTGTTCTCCTGTCTATTCTGCGTTTGGGTCCTCCTTGCCAACCCTGACACACGGTAGGCATGCATGAAATGTTCCGAATGAAAGAGAAAGTGGCAAACTGCAGTTAAAGTCGACAAATTAAAAATTAAACACTCTAAATTACATGAAACTCCGGAGGAAATGTGGATAGCGCGGTGACGCAATGACGTTAACCGAATTATGCGCTATAACATGTAAAACGGGATCGCGAAAGGAACATTCAAAAAGCAACTCATGTAAACACCTTAATCTTATTATTGTCTTAATTAGATGAAGGCAAATAATTTGATTACTGATGTCCATGTAAAAGTAGTCAGTGTTGCCCCAAAGCACGAACACTGCCAGCACTGGTCCTCGCCGGGCTGGTGGGTGTTTCTGTTTCCCTCGGGTCCTTCAGTTTCCTCCCACCATCCAAAGATATACATAATTCATAACAGATTAAGCAATTCAGGCACTCGTCTAACTCCCTTCCTCCTCAAACGTTTCCTTAGCTACCGCAGCCGGGGAGTTTGAGATCTACCGAAGCTCAAGCTCCCCTCTCGCTCTACGAACGGGAGGGAGCCCTGGGCTTGAGGATACCTTGAGCTCAGGGCTCTCTCCCGGGACAGCATGCCAAACAAGCTTAAATTAGATCATCAGCTAAGTGTAAAGTCTTGAAATAAATGTTATGTCAGAACTTTTTCCCTAGAGTATAAAATATATCCAAATGAATTTGCTGATTCGAAAGGCCAGCAGGCTATGGTTTGCAATTTTGAGAATGATCACGGTGGCCAAACTTTTGCATACAACTGTTTTGTAATTTCTGTTTAGACTGAAGAATAATCCAACCGTACGAAGATACATGAAAGCCTTTAGTGTACTTGATTCAGTGTGAACAAAAGGAACAGAGAGAGTGAACGTTCTGAGAATTAAGGAAATGTTTCTCTGAAGTTTTGTGTTGTATAAGGGTGCTTTCACACTTGGTTCAATTGCCTGGACCATACCCAAGTTCGATTGTCCCCTTTTGCCACCTTCTCGGTTGGTTTGTGTTCACACTGTCTTTTTTTCTTCTGAACCCCAGTACATTCAGGTCATCAAGCTGCTGTTTTGTTTACAGCTCTTGCTAGGTGACAATCACGAAAGCAAAGCGCCAAAATGGAAAGACTTCCGCACATCGCGGTCAATTTACTTTTGCTGAATCTTTTAGTTTTGGACATACAGAAAGTGACTCGCCTGATTTTGGAGGAGACAAGCAGACATCACTGTGTATCACTGTGTTTGCCCTGGCTCAGTCCCGCTTGTCACCAAGGTAAAATACGTGACACACACACACACACACACACACACACACAAATGAACGTTATGAAAACACTAGTTTGTTGTACAGTTGGTGGTTCACTTCAGTTATTTGGTACAATTGCATTCATACCAGAAGTAAACCGTACCAGAGTTCGCATGAACCGTACCCCAGACCACCTCTTTTAGGCGGACTCGGGTACGGTTTATGGGTGCACACCCGAGTTCAGAAGACACGTTCACACTAGCTAATAAACTCGGGTGCGGACCAAAAGTGCTAGAAGGGCTTACTCACACTATGCTATCCGAACCGTGCCTAGGCCCCTTTCCCGGATTGTTTGAGAAGTGTGAGTGCTATGAATCGGGCTTGGGCACAGTTCACTTGGGCGGCCCTGGCCCGGTTGGAAGAGGTGGGCTTGAGCGCGGTTCACTTGGACTCATGCATGGTACGCTTACAGTGTGAGTGCAAGCGTGCCTAAGCCCGAAACTGAAAGCGAGACGTGATTTTTAAGGGACTGTTTTATATGGATTAATTAATCATTTGTACTGTTCAATGAACGCAAACTGTCGAACATTATTAAAGACGCAAATCCTTCACTGCACATCAGCTGCACCTTCAGCAAACTTCCTAATTCCTGCAGCACAAGGACTTTATGATTGTTTATGAGCGTCAAAAGTGGCTGATCTGTTCGGTTAAATATTAGACTGCGTGTCACAGCATATTAAACGACTTAAACGATATAACTAAAGAAATCTCCACTGTGCTGAGAGAGAGCGCTTACTGAGCAGTGCGTCATCGTTGACGTAAGCGTGCCCAGGCCTGAATGTAATGTGATTGCGGGCCGTCGGGGGAGACGGGAGGGGGGACAAGCGTGCTTTGGCCCTGTTCAAAGCAACTGGTTATAGTGTGAGTACGGCCTAAGAGATCAGAGGTATGAAGTCCACATCCACAAACAATCAAATATCAATGCATTTCTCACCAAGTCCACAGAGAAGACCAAACTACTCTGATTTACAATGTACAATGATAAGTTTATGATGAGGAGTCTTTGTGCATCTCAAATCTCATACCTGATTTAGGAAGAGCTGAACAGAAGATTCTGATAAATCTGAGCAACTGTGTGATATCAAGAGATTCAACATGGAGAAAAAGTGTTTTCAGTATCTCTGCCACAAAATATAAATGTAAAAACCTCATATAAGCACACTATACCTAATAAAGTGGGTGCGTGTGCAAATCAATTTCAACCCCCAAACAGTAACACAATAATAACAATAACACATTCAGGGCTGTGTTATGCGTCAACCTATTTTTAAATGATTTTTAAAACACCCTTTTGGCTCAGAAGCCCCTTTTTTTGGCTTTCTACCCAAATCTCTTCAGCATTTAACAGAGAGCTAAGTGTCAGCTCTGAGCTTGTTTGCGGCTATGCATCTGTTTTCTGTCAGCTCTTTTCCATCTACCTGTTTCAGAATGAATCATACGGGCCACACGCTGCACTGTGATGATGTAGCATGTGTAAATTGAGGGTAACACTTTGGTTTAAGTAAAAATTCACACCATTAAATATGGGATTACTACTGCCTATTATTAAGATAATATGTTCAGTGTGCAAGATTGACCCCCAGTGGTTGAACTAGGTATTGTGCTACAAATCAAAACACTTTTCCACATGACTCCTCTGATGACTCCACACAAATGCAGATTGCCAGATTGACGACACCAACAGGAGCGAGTGTGTCTGACTATCGAGCCTACACTGTGTCCTAGCTACAAGCGACAACACATGATAAAATTATTATTTTCTATGTTAAAAAAAGTTTTTTTTCCTAACCATCACCTTTTTCTCGCAGCTAAACAACAACTGCTATGACAATGATCACCTTAGGTACTGATTATGGGCTTTATCCAGTGTTAAATGCTAATAGAAGTGAACATTCTTTTACGTGCCAGTTATTGTCATACTGAAAGCAGCAAGATATAGTTCACCTCAGATCTTGAAAATAAACATAGGCTATAAATTGAACTGTGACCCAGTGCAAACCAACAAATATCAGTCACTCAGCATTTATTTTAATGATCGTTAAAGAAGTTTAATATGTATTAATTCGATTAAAAACCTTACCATTTTGCTGAAGTGCAGTGAGTGCACTATTCTGTGCTTCTGAATAGACAAATTGTTGTTGCTGTAATCTTCTGCATCGTGTTACAATGTCACCTACTCAAGTAATGTTATATTTGTACTTGTTGCTAACTAAAATCCACCTCATGGATTTTTATAGCACTGAATCTGCGTCTCATTTTGGGGGCTGCTGCTGACCCCCAGAGGTTGCGCTTTTGGCTGCTCCTGCATATATTGATGCAGTCCTTCAAGACTAAAATGAAATATGGTGTGTTTTCCACCAACTGGCAACCCAGGGTGCTATAATTGGCTAAACTGGCAGCCAGAGTAAGGTAGAGCAGGCCTGGGCTGAAGAACATCACTTAGAATGTGGTCCAAAGCGTCAAAGACAGAAAAGAAAAAAAAACGGTGATCTCCGAAGTCATGAGGGAGGAAAAAGAGAGTTATTAGATCAAGACTGTAAGCCAGTCCCAACAAGGGAAATGGACAACCTGGGAGGCTGTTGTTGACAGGGTTGTGATGTGGACGGATTTGTGGAGAATCCCACAAGCAAGGTTGAGCTTCCTAATTAGGGCAGCATATGACACTCTCCCAAGCCCCAAGAATTTGCATCTCTGGTATGGCGCAGAGGAAAGCTGCCAGCTCTGTGGCCATCCGAATCCCAGTTTACAACATATCCTGGCCAGCTGCAAGGCAGCATTGAGTCAAGGACAGTACAGATGGAGTCACAATCAGGTCCTGCGGAAACTAGCAGACGTCGTTGAGGCTCGCAGACTGGAAGCCAACAGGGCCACACCAGAAACATCTCACTGTCTTTTCCAGTTTGTGAGGGAAGGGGGTGAGGTGCTTAGCAGCACCACAAAAAGACATGGTCGCTACTGTCACCTGGAAGCAACTGGGAGCTGAAAACAGATCTTGATCATCAGCTGAAGTTCACATAGCAAATTGCTATAACTTCCCTTCGGCCAGATATTTTGCTCTGGTCCACTGTAGCAAAAACCGTCATCATGGTCGAACTAACAGTGCCATGGAAAGACAGTCTGGAGGCTGCGTTTGAGAGGAAAAAAGAGAGATATGCAGACACTTGTATTGATGCAGGGTGGCGAGCGTTCACCTATCCAGATGAAACTGGCTGCC
Organism: Danio tinwini; assembly: GCA_903798205.1. NCBI lineage: Eukaryota > Metazoa > Chordata > Actinopteri > Cypriniformes > Danionidae > Danio > Danio tinwini. The sequence continues at coordinate 3,029,397 of CAIGQZ010032975.1, forward strand.
AAGGCTTCTCTGGAACCTCCACCCAACGGCTCCTGAAGTCTGTTGGTGTCAGAGGCACCAAATTATCAAGAGCACCAAAAGAGCTGGCAGAGGAGGCAGAGAAAGGGAGCTACTGGCTATGGCTTCGGAGGAAAGACAAGTCATGGGGGAGACAAGGGTCCTAGGTTTGGCTGCAGGGGGCAGTAGGGAGACGTCCCTACCATTGCTCAACCACCTGGAGATGTTCCGGGATTAAAGGGGCGAAACATAAAAAATGGGTTGCTCCCGGCTGATGACCCTGCAGCCAGCCTAAATGGCACCGGCGGAGGTGCGTCAGGCAGAAATGTCTACCTGTGCTTACATGCAGTGGGCTGGTTATAGAGACCAAAACAAAGACAGACATTCCCAACCAGAACGCACATTCTCAAGCAGAAAAACGGACTTTAGCATTGTTTTTCAGATAGGAATATATGTTTCTGAAATCTCTGCAAACATATTTTGGTATTTTTAGGATTTAGAAGAGTCAAAAACGTACATAGGAGTCAAACACTTTAGAGCAGGGGTGCCCAAACTTTTCTGATAAAGGGCAAAAAGCCAACCTTGAGACTAGTGGGCCAAAGGTTAATATAGTTGCCATGTGTAATTTCCCAATTTATTTAATAGTATTTAAAAATAACTAGAGAACAGCATAATTCTTTAACATTTTATAATGAACTTTACAGTATTACAAAAATACAAATTACAGTAAATACAAAAACAATCATTTATAATGGAATGGAGTTACACTAGTTTTTACCTTGATTTGTTCACCGATGTCTTCTGCAAAATCTTTCGAGTGACATTGATCACGTTATAAAAAAAATTGGATTTATTTACAACATTTAATTGAAACATTTCATTTCAGTTTGTAGCTCAGCAATAAAACAAACAAAAACACGCTACAGCAAATTAGAAATGATGATCTCTGTGTTACAGGCATTCGCCCCAACCGTCTCCATCCATCGCCCTCTCTTCTCAGATGGGATAATTGGCCAAATCAAAGGTTACAATGGGCCAACTTTGACCCACGGGCTCTACTATGGGCATCTCTGCATCGATAGATTAAAAACTAATTAAACTGATTAAAATACAAATACTTTGCACCATCTTGTTTTACAAAGTGGATCCTCTTCCAGCTGCAACCCAGTACTGGGAAACACCCATACACTCTCACATTCACACTCATACACTACGGCCAATTTAGTTTATTTACTTTACTTATAGCACATGTATCTTTGTCCGTAGGAAACCCACTCCAACACGAGAACATGTAAACTCCACACAGAAATGCCAGCTGACCCAGCAGGGACTCAAACCAGCAACCTTCTTGCTGTGTGGTGACAGTACTAACCACTGAGCCATTGTTCAGCCCATCTTGTGGCTGAATCACGCACAGGTTAGTGTATACTCCATTTAGCCGTTTTCATTTCTGTCAACTTTGCTTAATTAAAGAATTATAAACTATTATGGCTCAGAACAATGTTTTATGACATTTTGTTATATCTTGTGGCATGTGGCAATGTAATAAATGTGATAAAGTACATCCAAGTACATTTTTGCTAAACAAAACCTTCAGTCTTATACAACACCTGCTGATAAGCCTGTCAGGCTTTATTCTGTGAAAAAAATCCATCTCAATGTAGTTTATCCCCTTACATTACACATCGATAAACCGAGGTCCTGACTTTCTGTGTTCATTAAAAATCCCATGGCATTTCTCGTAAAGAGTAGGGGTGTAACCTAGTTTCTCCATTGATGGCCATTCAAAAGCACTTCATTTCAGTATTCTGTGTTCTGATGTGTGAGTTGCTAAAAATGTTTGTTTTCTAGAAGGTTTTTGCCTTTTAAACATTAAGTCTGTTGACTAGTTTCTGAAACCAAATGAGTCTTTCCATTTGGTGCTAAATGTCACCATTGTGTAACCGTATATCTCACTGTCCAACCTCAGTACTAGATCCAATCGCAGTGTATTTTGGGTAGAGATGTTGAGGTTGGGTGGAGTGCATTCATGTTTTTGCTTAAAGCAGACGCAGCGTCCATGTTTCCAGTCCTCCATGAATCACAATGTTTAGCTCAGTTTGATAGCACAAATCGAGACGGCTGCATTATTGGTTCCTGTGGAAATGTCAAATGCAGCAGCCAGATTTTGGCCTTCCATTAGTGCTGTCCAATCCCAATTGCCTAAATCTAAACCAGCTCTTTCTCCATGAATTATTCAGAGACTTGGAGTCATTTAAGCTCAGGTCAAAGCTGTAAAACAACATCGGGGAAACTTTTAAGGACATCTAGGAGCGCAGGAAAACATCATTTATTATTAATGTATTGTGTAGGTTTTTTGCCTGCAGGATTAGTTCGCCCAAAAACAATCATATACTCATCCTTGGGCCATTCCAAACCCAAATGACTTTATTTCTTCCACAGAAAAACACAGCTAGTATGTATGGCATTCACTGCATTTAATCAAATGGTGATTGGTGATTAATGCTGTCATGCACCAAACAGGACACAAGAACACCAACACATAAGTAGCCACACGTAACTGTATTGTGCATTTAACAATGACACGTATATCTAATAAAAAATGAACACTTTATAATAACTGTACACTAGGAATCATTTATTAATCTTTTTAAATTTATTAATAGTGATTAGTTTGTCATTTGTTCAAGGGGCGGTCTAAAGTGTATTTTTAAGGCTTGGTTGTGTTTATAAGATGCAAAGCAATGTGTGCTCATGCTTAATTTGTAAAAATCACGCTATTTTTATTTTTTACTAAATCTTTCTTTGATTATATACAGCTACTCAGCTAACATGAAAACCACCGTCATGTTTCCTAGTTCCTCAGAAGGCTCGGATTGGTCCAACACAGGCTTATTCTGAAAACGTAGTCCTACATATGTTTCTAAGACCGCGGATTATGTAGTCAGAGGTACGTATGGCTGCATTTGTTTTTTTTTACGAATGCTACAGGGCGGTGCTATGCTATGACGTCGCTCCTTTTTGCGCTTACCAGTCGAGCGCTTACCTCCGTGTGGACGACTTTCCTGCTGCAACCAGTTAGCTCGTCATGTACGTCGGCGGACTTGAGACGCAGAGAGGAGTTGACCACGACAACCAGGTTTGAGTCCGGTTCCAGAAAGCAGGTGAGACAAAAACAGAATACAAAAAAATAAATAAACAAGTAAATACCAGGGTGAGAAAGTGGTAAAATATGAAAATGTGGTAAAAATTAGATGAGGGCTTTTCTTTTTCTGAAATGCTTTTGAAAACTGTTGGTTGGCATTAGGGAAGTGGGTGGGCAGGTCAATCGATCAAATTGGTTGGGTTTAGGGAAGAAGGTGGATAGGTCAGTTGATTGGTCGGTCAGTCAGTCAGTCATTCAGTCAAGTCAAACGATCAGTCAACTGGGTTCGTACAGGTGCTGGAAATCCTGGAAAATGCTTGAGTTTTTAAGGTTAGAAAAGTGCTTGGATTTTGGACAAAGTGCTTAAACCTGCTGGAATTTGAAATTGCAGTACTCGAAATTACAACCGTTTTGGTCGCATATGCGCCCTGAAATTTTATCTATGCAAGCTTTACGCAGAATGCATATTTGCACTTAACGCCAAACACATCGCTCATGTCCACTTGCTGCAGTAAACAAAGCCCGCCATATCTGCCCCGCCTTAAAGCTCTCCTGATTGGCACACTGCTCTTGAACTGAATGAGAATGGATTGGTTATTATCAGCTGTCAATCACAGATGACAGAGAGATACAGCGGCGAGGTGCGAAAATGTAAACGTCTGGATACGAGAGAATGAAAATAACACTGACAGATTTTGTTTTAGAAACGACCTAAAGTTACAAATAACGGCACATCTGATCAGTGATCATGTGGTGAATGTTAATCCAGCTTTTACACTTTTTCGAAGATTTACACTTTTGGAAGGTCATCCGCTGCGTAAAACATATGATGGATAAGTTGGCGGTTAATTCTGCTGTGTCGACTCCTGATTAACAGTGGGACTAAGCTGAAAAGAAAATAAATGATTTATATATATTGAAAATAATTAATTGATGAAAGCTTTACAAACTATGGTTTCCATATTTGGTGACTGATTTTCAAAACAGTTGACATAGGAACAGTTCATTATTTTGCAGCAAGATTATTCTCAGACTCATAAGGATTTCATTTGTTACATGAATTTTAAATAGCAATGCACATGAAATGGTCTTGAAAGTTTGGTACCACACCCAAACAAAATCTGACTGTAAGCTCATTTTTGACATATCAACTTTATATAGAAAGAGACCAAACTTAAAAAGAAAAGTGCTTCATCCAATAACTGAACTTTTATTATTTTTATTTTTTTTTACCATTTTTGGGTGAACTTTCCCAATAAATCTATGCTCCAAATTATTCAACAATTTAAGTTGAAATGCCATATAGTGTTTTATTAAAATAGCACAATGGATTTAAATGTGAAAAAGTACATACAGCATATATAAACGTAATTTACCGCGGTTGTTAGGTGCTGGAAAAACAAAAAAATGCACCTTGAAAGTGCTTGAAAAGTGCTGGAATTTAAAATTGGAAAAGGTGTGAGAACCCTGAGTCAACATCGGCCTCTGGTGGGTTTATGCAAGAACAGCAGGTGCGAGAGAAATTTGAGATATGAAAAAGCGCACACAGCAGCCTCTCGTGTATTCACAAAAACAAAAACAGCAAAAATGCGTACCTCCTAGGACGTATTTCGTGGCCTCCAGAAAGGTATGTTTTCAGAATGAGCCTGGGTTGAATTGGTCAGCTAAAATAATGTGCTGTGTTTCGCGGATTGGCTACATGTCACCAGGAAGCGCCACATCCCATTATGCCTCTACTAGCACGTGCTGTGCCTCTGCTGTGTAAATACTGCCTGACAGTGTAACTGTTAATCGTATCAGTTTGAGCCTGAATTAGACAGAAAATGAAGAGGACACAGCTGAACCTCACGCCTGCTCTCTAAAATAAAATCTAACAAGTGTCTTTCACATATAATGGTGTTATAAGCATGTGTAAGTAATATAAAAAGTTCACATATCTTTAGTGAGTTTATTATTTATCCATGTAGAATGCAGGGAAAGCATCCGCATAGAGATACACTGCAGCACTGGTGATGATAGTAGGTGTTTACATCGATTTGATGGATAAATATTAGTTTGTAGCTAAATTGTTAACAGTGCCAAAGAGCATTTCCTGTTGTTTACATCCTTGCTTACGTCTTGCTACAACATAACATTAACACTAGAAACTGTGCATGTAATAGATCAATTTTAACAAATAAAAACACTTACAGGTTGTGGCTCACAGTCCACAGCTTCTGCTATTATGGTTATAGCCGAATCCAGCACGGAACTAGGAGAGATTCTGAAAGTTCTCCGTTGTCAAATGCTAGAGATATATATTTATTATAATTCTCTGGAGCATAATTAAAATTAAATTGTATGCACTTCTCTCTTTGTGTCATGTTTGGAAGCCCAAGTGCACTGTAAAACCAATTAAATGAAGGTAACTCAAACCATTTGAGGACACCGATTGCAGGAAACCATTTAAGTTAAAAAACGAATCTATACCCTGGCACAAAGCTTCCACAGCAGGCATTTATCCGGCACTGGCATACAGCATGTGGGCCAAACATGGCCCAGGTTTGAAAGAGGTAGCACCATCTTTAAGGCAGCACACAAGATTTGGGCCAGATGAAAAGTTAATATTTGGCCCAGATGTTAAAAATTTAAGTATGCCCATAGTGTGCCTAAAGCGCAATGCATCATGGGTATATCAATTTCATTGCAATCGTGACACACCAACCTATCTGGCCCATTTCAGGCCCAGTTATGAATTATTAACTTGGCTGAGACTTGACCCAGATATGGTCTATGTTTGGCCCTTGACTGGAAGCCAGACTTGGTCCAGTCATGTACTGTAATTCACTGCCAGTGAAATTTTGCTATGTGGGTATGAGTACTGTGAACTTAATTAATTTGAACAAAGCAATTTGAGCACAGTAAAACCCAAAAAATGAAGATAACTCAAACCAACTGAGTACTGTAAAACCCAATAAGTTAAGGCAACTCAAACCATTTGAGGAAACTAATTTCTACAAACTGTTATGATTATCAGCGATCTAGTGGCTGCAGATCGCTTACGGACTACAAATCTGCTATTTATGGACTACATATTCAGTCATGCACCACACACACACACACACACACACACTACCGGTTCCTGATCCTGACTGAATACATTCACACACCCGGAGGATTGTTACGAACTGATTGCATGGACTATAAAAACAGCTCAAACACACACATTGTGGCTGAGTCTTGTTTACTGTTTAGTGACATTACAACGCGTTTCCTTTGTCTTGCTTTACCGTGTTTTAATCCTCACCTTGTTTATCTGTTTATTCCTTTCTGCTGCCTGCCTTCTGACCATCTGCCTGTGTATTTGACTACGAGTCTGGATTGCCCGTTTACATCTGTTTGCTCGTGTTGACCATCGCTTACCTGACCTCTCTAATAAACCTGCATTTGGATCCGCACCCCTGTTGTCAGCGTCACCATTGTATTAGAGTTAAAAACTAATCTGTATGAGTACTGTGAACTTAAGACATCTGATGTCAGCGATCTCACATATAGTCCGTTCGTGAGGACATCAGCAGGTGAGTATACAGACACACAGCTCATCAAGTCAATGGCAGATCTTCTAGTAAACACCAGATAAGAATATTCATTTCCCTTGATCTGTGTGAAGGACTTGAAGACTCATGGAGCGAAGATGAGGACAACCATCCGACTTCAATATTGGCCCAAGGAATAAGAGAAGGCAGGCTTTTATAGTGTCCTTTGATGAGGGGGAACAGGTGCAGGTAAGTAGAATGCCGGTGAGGGTTCACAAGATTGGATGGAGATGGTTTGTGAGGTGAGAGCGATGATTGGGTGAGTAGGAACGAGCCGGGGATGTGACACTTCCATTCAGAGATGTTGTTTATGTTCAAACAGCTACATTACACATCAGCTAAAGTTTAAAATATGATATCGTAGTAGACCACCCCTTTATCGCATTTACTATACGTTAATAGACATTAGTAAGCAGTTTATAAACACAGCTACAAATGCTGTATTCTTGACATATAAGCACCTTGACATATGAGCGCCAAATATGTCCCGGGAGGTAAATCTTTTGGCAATTTTAGTTTTTGTAAATTCATCCAAAAGCCGATGTGTATGCTTTTTATCTCAAATTCCTCCCAAGAGTTCCATTCGCACCCGCTGTTCTCACGTAAATCCACCAGAGGCCGCTATCAACTGACTAAATGACTGACCAATCGACTTGGCCCAATCCCAATTCTATTTTTGTACCCCTTCCCATTCCCCTTGGCCCTTAAAAAATGTGTGAAGGGGAAGGGCTTTAAAATTTTCCCCTAAGAATTGAGACATCACTACAGCGCCTGCACACGTCATCATATGTCATCGCGATCTCTTGCTTCATATGAGATCAGACGATCGCGACTGCTGTAGTTATTCCAGTTGTGTTATTTTTTGGGTGTTTATCTTCAGGAAACCACTGAAGGCATATATTATGTTATCATAACGATATAATGTGGCAATAAGATCGTAACTATACTGCGCATTTACATCGTGGCCATATTCATAAACACATGAAAAAATAAACTTAACCTCTTACTCTCTGAAACTTACCCTTTTAGGCTTTAATTATAACTCTGGCATTTTGGTGACTGTCACTTTAAATTCAAATGAGATTGTGCTCTTTTCAGAAGAAGACGGAGCTATAAATGCCTGTGTGTCAGCATAGTGGCAGATTCAAAAACAAGACTAACTCTATCTGTGTGAAGCACACTTAAATTCTTTTAGTCTATGCTGACATTAGCTCCTTTCACACATACAGACCTTTCCGGAAAATTACCGGCAATTTTCCAGAAAGTTTTGTATGTGTGAACAGGCCCTTTTTGAAAATAACGGTAAATTGGTTCTGGCAAAGTGAAGTTGTAACATTACCGGTAATTTGCCTGAATGCTGCTCTGTGTGAGCGCAGAAGGAAGATTACCGGAGAGAGTGCGTTCATGTTTAGAACGTGAGACGTAAAGGCCAATCAGAACATTCAGACGCACTCACATCTGCGCTGTTTATAAAAATAAAAGCCTTTGAATATTTTTCCAGACACATTTAGCTTCTAGATGTTAGTCAGATAATGTTTCCATGTTCCTTCTGAATGCCAACTGTGTAAAACATTATCGATAAAATGCTCATGATAAACCACAGTTTGTTTAACTTCAAGCTCTGCTTCAGTTGCTTGTGCACGTGAAGTGCAAGAGTGCTCCGGTGACCGCCAGCACACACGCACATATTATGTACATCTCGACATGCGAAAGTGTTCCTCCATATGTTTTCATCGCAGTTGTTCACAGTACTTCTCCATCCACAGAATTTGTAATGTAGTCAAGTGTGTAAACCTTTAGCTGCGGTTCACGCTTCTGCCTTTGGATGTCCCACAAAGCAGCTGCATAAATGATAAAGCTTTAAATAAAAGTGAAATCGCCGGATGCCTTCTACACACCACACAAACGCAGACCCCTTCTATGTTTACAAATACAAGCGCTGCCGTTTATAGGTCATTTCTGGTTAATGATGTCAGAATTTACTGGTAGTTTTGAATAGATATGTGAATGGTCTTTTCCGGATAAATTCTGGAACGTCAGTGCCTGTGTGAACACCTTTTTTATGAATTTACCAATAAAGTCGTTCCGGAAATTTTCCGGATATTTACTGGTATCACTGTGGGAAAGGGGCTAACATCCTCAGCATCTCAAACACTCTGGTTAATGGACGGCTGCTTCTCACTCAGGGCTGTTTATGCTAATGATGACACATACAAATGGGGCAATGTCAAGTTTATAACAAGTCTGATTTTAACAAATACAATTAATACACTTTTACCATTAGAGTCTTCTTATATTTATGCTAATATATATTTATACATTATTATTATTTATTTATGCTGTCACACAACTTTAAACCCCTTATAAAAGTGATTTTTGCATAATAGCCCCTCTTTAATGCATATTTTTATATGTCTCTGTGAAAATCACAGTGTTTCAAGATTTTGGGCTTTTAACACCAGGAGGCTGAGTAAAGTAAATGACGTAATTGTTAGAAAAGGATGTTTTTACATGACGCATGAACTCTAGATAATGCTAAAGAAAATCCAACTTTTCCTTTATTGTCTTTCTTCAAGCTGACTAATTAGGTGTGTGTGTTTCTGTGAGTGACGGCGGCGGACGTACGTCAAGGGTTTTCCTGGGCATCCTCTGAGTCGGAGAACCAGTGTTTCTCTCCGCAATCTTTCCTGAGCAGCTTGCTAATAATCCTGGCCAGCCATTCAAAAGGCCTTTGCTTGTGAGATAACGCAGAACCGGCTGAAAGTGCGCCAGTTTATTACAATGCAGGAAACACTGCGATAGGGAGGGAGGGAGGAAGGGGTTCTTTAAAGCCGTCATTTCTCACAGCCTATATGTGTTATATGTGTGTGTATGTGTGCTTCAGTTTCATGCGGCTTTACATCCTGTACAGTCTAAGAGAAAACCCTGGATTTTATTAATATCATTAAAGTACAAATGAAATCAAAACTAACCGTATTGATTTTGCTAGCTCACGTTTCTTGTTTTGTGGTGAACAATTCATCTGTGCATGTCATCATTAAGAAAACAAAAATTAAAGTCGTTAAAAAAAATGTTAACAAAGATAAAAGAAATTCAACTCAGGCTCATTATGGATACATACCCCTGTATACATTTCTGGAGAGCACCAAATACGTCACAGGAGGTATGTTTTTTTGCAGGTTTTGTTTTTGCGAATTCACCAAAAGCCGCTATGTGCACTTTTTCCAGATCTCAAGTTTCTTTCGTGAGTGCCCAGTGCCTTTCTTAAACCCAATCAATAGTGTTTTGAAAAGCAATCCAGAAAAAGAAAAGCCCTCTGGGCCGCCTTATTTTTACCACATTTTCAGATTTTACCATGTTCTCATCGTGTTATTTACTTGTTTACTTTATTTTTGCCTTTTGTTTTACCTGCTTTTTGGAACCGTTCTTCGCCAGACTGGAACCCCATCATCATGGTCAACTCCTCTCTGTTTCTTAAGTCCGCCACGTACGCAGCAAGCCACTGGACAAATTGTAAACAGTGGAAAAGCCGCCAACATGGAGGTAATCGGTCAGCTGGTAAGTGAGAAAAGGAATGGCATCATACTACCTCGTAGCGTTTGTTTTAAAGACGAAATGCAGCCATACGTACTTCTGGCTACTATTAAAACTATTATGTTTAGAAATGTGTAGGAAAAATCTGTGTTAAACAGAAATTGGGGGAAAATATTACATAATTAAAATTTTACGGGGGGGGGGGGGGGGGGCTAATAATTCTGACTTCAACTGTGTATATATAAAGCATATACTCTCACTGGCCACTTTATTAGGTACACCTTACTAGTACAGGGTTGGACCCCCTTTTGATTTCAGAACTGCCTTAATCCTTTGTGGCATAGATTCAACAAATAGATTCAACTGAGGAAATATTCCTCAGGCGGCCCGTTTCCACTGAGTGGTAAGGTATAGTTCTTACCATTAAGTAAGCTTTTATGGGCGTTTCCACTGGCAAAAGGTAGCTAAAACGAACCTACCATACCACTATTTAAATACCCTTTGCAAAGCGTACCTAGCACAGCAAAAGGGTACCAAAAGGCAGAGCTAGATGTGCATATGAATGCTATTGGCTTACAGAGATACGTCACCAGCGCATACGCAAGCAGGAGAATAAAAACAAAGGATCTGCCATTTTTTTTAAAAACACAGCCAAAACATTACACCAGGGCTATTCAATTAGTTTGTCATGAGGGCCAGTTCATAAAAAGCATCCCAAATTAGGGGCCAAAGAGATATGACTTGCAATATAAGTGATGACACAACTGCATATGAGCCCATATGTTGTATTTTTGCTCCTTAAGACACCCACTTTGTATTTTTCTACATTAAAATGTTAATATATTGTATTTTGAAACTACATAACACAAGAAAAGCAGTGCATTGCTTAAGTAGGCTTCTACATTCAGACTTATTCACATGTTAAGTTTTGAACTGCATAACAATTAGGGATGCAACAGTTATAAACTTTGTTTGTGCGATTATAATCTGAAGAATAATCATAGTTTCACAGTTATCATGTGTAATCTAAATTTAAGCTTGTAAAAGCGCTATTCAAATAAAGATGAAGCTTTATGTTAGCTAAGTATTTAAATAAACTGTTGTTATCCTCTGCGTTCATACATACATAATCATATTAATAATTTGTAATAATTCGTCTAACATTTCTTTTGTTTACATTGCACTGAAAGCCACGCACAACTCTCACCGCTGCGACGTGAGATGTTTTCTACTCGGTGTGTCTGGAAAGAGCGAGCGTATCGCTCTGCTTGTGCATGCATATTGGCATATATTCTTACATTAGAAATAATGAACTTGCACTCTGAAAAGACGAAATTTGTGAACAGCCCGCTGCTATAGGTAATCCAGTGTGCATGCGTATTAGCCTTGGTGTATAAGCTCAGAACTTTAAACTAGCGCACAGTTGGCATAACTTTGTTTAGTTGCAGCAGTTTCGTTCCGTGCAACAGAAACACAGCGTTGAGAATCCTTTACGATTAAGTATCCAAAAGTTTTCGGCTGCTTGCGCCACTCGCTTAAATGTCAGGCGACTCACAATCTGCGCATCCTTCAACTGCAGCTCATGCTGTATTGAACAGACGCACGTCACTTCATAACTATAGCTGTTTTTCGACTGAACTAAATTTATTTTGATGTCTAGGTCACACTATATGGATGGCCGAAACAAATTGCCTTGCAGGCTAAGTTTGCTACAAACCGCCAATTGAAAATCCCTGCATTACATCGTAATAACATATACATATGACACTGAGAGATGGTCAACTCAAGCTTAAACGAACCTTGTCGTCGTCTTGATGAACAGCTATAAAGCGAAGATAATGAGCAGAGTTTACCCTGTGCACATCTATATTTGAAATAACAAACTTCTTGAGCTGATGATAATAACGCGCACGTGATTATTGAAGTGCTTCTGACATCTGATGCTTTCAGAAACAGACAAATGTGAGAGTGATGCGCGACAAAACAAAGGAGAAGCCCGAAAAAACAAAGACCAAGCGGCAACATCTCGCTCTCCCACGCAAAGCCAATACGGGAGTAACTGAAAGTGCAATTCATTGACTCGCCTTTGGGGGCTGGCTCCAGGAACTCCAGATGTTCACTGACTTGCAATGCTAAATTACCCATTTTTACAGCTGATAAAAACATGTTTACAGCCTGGTACAAAAGATGGTTTTGGTGTATATAGCTAATATTACTCTTCATGACAACAGTGAGGGGGTGTGTAGTAAAGTTCGTTGTGTAGAAGACAGGGTCGGCGATATCTGGTAAGCACAACTCTTTATTTATTTTTCTGGTTGTGCTGCAGTCTGGGTGTGTGTGTGTGTGCAGGCTTGGCTCTCCTCTCTCTCGGCTGTTCCTTCTCCTCCCCTTATGAAGGTGTCTCTCCGGCCCAATCACTAGAAAATACAAGTGTTACTGATTATTTATGAATGGACCACTGACCAGCCGCCGGTGTCTCCGCTTGCTCTCCCCCCTTTTTGGGTGTTCGATCACGCCTTCCCCACCACAGGGTGATTTTTTTCATAACTCATCCATTTCATTGTTATTAAGTTATATTAAGTCTGCATAATTAAAGGCGTGGCCACTTGAGTGACAGCTAGGTCTCGCTGGTTGCTGTCACGTCACCTCATCTGATTCCGGCTAATAAGTCACTAAGCTCCGCATATATAAATAGCCTTGCATTTACTAACACAGACTTTATTTGAAGTATTTGGAAGTAATTTGTTTTTTTCTCCTGTAGAAAAACGTCGTAAGAACAATGCTTAGCGGCTCAATGTATTACAACAGTGTTTTTAAAAGACTAAACACTTTATTGATATAGTACACTTTATTGATATATTACACTTTATTGACCAAGCACATGTGGTCAGAACCCAAACGAGTCGCAGGTAATGAAGTATTAAGCGTGTCTTCCAAAGAAAAGCCCGTCTAAGCAAAATGTTAGCAGAGATCTGTAGCTCTGCCTCTTTGCCCTTATTTGGTCACCCCCGGTCAGTGTGATGACGCACAAACAAGTTGGCCACGCCTACTTGTAGCTTCATTTGCGCTCTTCATAAACCTATGGGTGACGTCACGGATACTACTTCCATATCTTTTACAGTGTATGGTTCCACCACATCCCAAAGGTGCTCTGTTGGATTAAGATCTGGTGACTGTGGAGGCCTATTTGAGTACAGTGAACTCATTGTCTTGTTCAAGAAACCAGTCTGAGATGATTCTCACTTTATGACATGGCGCATTATCATTATTATATATTGCAGCAGATCATCTTGACCACGCTACTGCCTAAATGCATTGAGTTGCTGCCATGAGATTGGCTGATTAGAAATGTATGTTAATGAGCAGTTGGACAGGTGTACCTAATAAAGTGGCCGGTGAGTGTATACATGTTTTTTTTCATACATTTCTTAGTAAAAATTCCTTCAGTAAGTATCTCCGGCCACACCTCAGGGATGATGTTAGCGCAGGATTGTTCAGGTCGTCCAGAAGAGCTTACAGCCAGTGTGTCGCTAACACAATATTTACGTTGTGAGCTGCTAAATGGTGATTCATTATGGAAACTACTAGAAATTAGACCATATGTGGTTTGTCACAGGTTTTTATGATTATTGCAGATGAAATGTGGGACTAAAATCAGGAAGAGTTGAATTATTCCGCTGCGGCACAATCATCAGTTTAATAGCGGCCAGATTAAAGAGAGAAAAAATAAGGATTTCTGTCATTCTTAGAAAGAAAGTGTGAGGAAGTGCAGTAATCTCAGCTCAGATGGAAATTAATGCTGTTTGTTCTGGCAGTGAATGAGTGAATCCTTTTTTTCCTTCCTAAATGTTTTAATGAAAATGTATTGGATTTAGTTTGAATTTATTCAGAGCTAGTGTTTATTTTTTTCATATATATATATATACACACACACACTACCGGTCAAAGGTTTGGGGTCGGTATTATTTTTAAATGTTTTAAAATAAGCTTCTCCAGCTCACCAAGGCTGCATTTATTTAATCAAATATACATTACAAATAATAAAATCGTGAAATGTTATTGCACTATAAAATTCTTCTTCCGGCGGCGCTACGGCCCATGTAGAACCTTGGGCTCCTCCACCACTCCTCTCCAGCCTTCCAGATCCAAAGCCTGCTTTCTCCAAGCATGCACTCCCAGGGTACACAGATCACCTTCTACATCATCCAACCACCTCTTCCGTGGCACTAAAAATAACTGTTCAAAAGTAGTTTATCTTTTAATTTAATAATTTATTCCAGTGATTTTAAAAATGAATTTTCAACTTCATTACCCTTCAGAGTCACACAATCCTTCATAAATTACTCTAGTATTAATTCAAGAGTTCCCACTTAGATATGCTTAGCGTTTATAGCAGGTTTGGCATGCTGTCCCGGGAGAGAACCCTGAGCTCGGAGATTATTGAGCCCAAGGCTCCCGCCCGGTCAATAAGCATATAAGGGGATCCGAGATCAGGAAGGTCTCGAGAGCCCACTAGAAAAGGGAGGAAAAGGAGGAGATGGGGTGGAAGGGGGGATTCTTCCAAAATGAAGCTAAAGCAGTAGGGAGAAAACGATCCATTTATAGTAAGCTTGGATCGCTCTGATTGGATTATTACTGATTATAGATGAGAAGCCAGACATGCTCAATCATATCACGTGCTTCTCTCGAAATTAGTTTGTGAAACTTCACTTATTATTGTTAATATTGGTAATAGTAATAAAAGCAATAATGATGGTTAATAATTTCATTTGAAACTACAAACATAGCATAAGCAGTTATTTAAAATTGTAACAAATATTTAACAATTGAACAATTTTTTTTACATTTAATAAATGGCGCCTTGATGAACAGAATATTTTTCTGACCCCAGACTTTTGACCAGTAGTGTGTGTGTGTGTATATATATATATATATATATATATATATATATATATATATATTAGGGCTGTCAATTGATTAAAAAAATTAACTAATTAATCACACATTTTTGTGTGATTAATCATGATTAATCATGAATAAAAAAAATACAGGCATTGGAAATATAGAAATTGAAAAATTATAATAATAAAGTATTAAATACAAACAATTGTATTTATTGTAAAGTTGTATTGCGAGTTGAGAACATTAATTATAAAGTAGAAACAATTTAGCTTTGTCCTCCTTAACATTTCGTCACCCTGGAATTATAAGGTTCTGTCTGCGTTCTGAATGATTTTGAGATATTGAGCTTCAAAGTTTTTGCATTCCATAGCAAACATTATGTGTGTAACATTTGTTTTTGCTTTTAAATAAAAGGTCTTAATGTAAACAACTTATAAAAAAACATCCCATAATGTAAATAAGTTGTCATATAATAAGAATGTCAATAACTCAATTTTGACAAAAATGTTAGACAGAACCTTATAATTCTAAGGTGACGATTTAACCAGTTGCTAAGACAGACCAGTCTATTGACATTATCGGGAACAACACACACAGCTCCTCTTCCATTAGCAGGTTAAACAAGCACACACTGATATTATCTAATATTAAACACATGCACAGGTTCTGGGAGAGGTACAGATGCTGGAGGATCACCATACAGACCATACACTCATTCAGAAAACACACACACACACAAACACACACACACACACACACACACACACACACAGAGAGAGAGAGAGAGAGAGAGAGAGCAGCCCACTCCCTTCAGATTTTCAACACGCACGATCGAATCAAATTTGCCTAACCTAAGCGTTCTAAAGTATGGCTTTATTTCTTAATCAAGGATTCTGACACATCAACGTGAAGCAGACGCTTTACAAAAGTTGCGTGTAGTGTTGAGGGCGCTTGGAGTCAACATAGAGAGGAATGAGATGTCTTTGACAGCTTGTGACATCATCTGGCGCTTTCACTGAGTACATTTACATGGATCCATATTCTCCTTTATCCATATTTCTTTGCACATTAAACACACGCAGGACCGGAGCAAGCTGAACTGGCGCTGTAGGCAAACCATGATCACGCCGCCATCAACCCGAAAGTGAAATAGAAACTTACAGATTTGCGGTTAAAAGTTAGCACCGGGAGGGAGGGGGTGGGTGTCGCGGATGAAAGTGAGGAGGTCGCCTCTATGGGCGTGCCCGGCCCTGAACACACGTCGACCACAACAGGAAATAAAAAAAAAAACTGCAACTGCGATAAATGCGTTAATTTTTTTTAACGCGTTAAATATTTCAAATTAATCACGTGCGTTAACACTCTAATATTGACAGCCCTAATATATATACATACAGTTGAAGTCAGAACTATTAGCCCCCATTTTATTTTATTTTATTTTTTCAACATTTCCTAAATGATGTTTAACAGAGCAAGGAAATTTTCACAGTATGTCTGATAATATTTTTTCTTCTGGAGAAAGTCTTATTTGTTTAATTTCGGCTAGAATAAAAGCAGTTTTAAATTTTTTAAACGCCATTTTAAAGACAAAATTATTAGCCCCTTTAAGCAAATTGTTTAGACTGTCTACAGAACAAACCACTGCTATACAACTTGCCCAATTACCCTAACATGCCTAGTTAACCTAATTAACCTAGTTAAGTTGTTAAATGTCACTTTAAGCAGTATAGAAGTATCTTAAAAATATATCTAGTAAAATATTATTTGCTGTCATTATGACAAAGATAAAATAAATCAGTTATTAGAGATGAGTTATTAAACTATTATTTTTAGAAAAGTTTTGAAAAAAATCTTCTCTCCGTTAAACAGAAATTGGGGAAAAAAATAAACAGGGGGGCTAATAATTCAGGGGGGCTAATAAATCTGACTTCAACTGTATAACTGTATTTATGTATATATATATATATATATATATATATTAAGGCTGTCAATTGACACTTTTTTGTGTGATTAATCATGATTAATCACTAAGAAAAAAATCCTAAATACAGGCATTGGAAATATAGAAATTGAAAAATTATAATAATAAAGTATTAAATACAAACAATTGTATTCAGTGTAAAGTTTGTATTGTGAGTTGAGAACATTAATTATAAAGTAGAAACAATTTAGCTTTGTCCTCCTTAACATTTTGTCATCTTGGAATTAGAAGGTTCTGTCTGCGTTCTGAATGATTCTGAGATATTGAGCTTCAAAGTTTTTGCATTCCATAGCAAACAGTATGTGTGTTACATTTGTTTTTGTTTTTATAAAAGGTCTTAAAATGTAAACAACTTATAAAAAAACATCCCATAATGTAAATAAGTTGTCATTTAATAAGAATATGTCAATAACTCAATTTTGACAAAAATGTCAGACAGAACCTTATAATTGTAAGGTGACGATTTAACCAGTTGCTAAGACAGACCAGTCTATTTACATTATCGGGGACAACACACACACACACACACACACACACACACACACACACACACAC
>CAIGQZ010032975.1:3062085-3072607 GCA_903798205.1 Danio tinwini
TGTCCTCATTTCGCAGTGTAGCCTAAATAAAGTCATAAATGGTGGTTATTCTGACAAGAGACTCAGTTGTTGTTATTTTTAGTTGCTTTAATAGTGTGGACCACTATTTTCTTTTTCATCCTCACAATTTTGGAATCCAGTCGCAGACCGGATTGAATGGCTCAGCGGGCCGGATTTGGCCCGCGGGCCGCCAGTTGATGATCAGTGGTGTAGAGATTCATGTAATTTTGGGTGTTTCATTCTTAATTTTTTTTTCTTTAACTGCAGTTTGCCACTTTTACTTTCATTCAGGGACACCTTATGCATGCCAACCCCCCCAAACAATTATTGGATGCAAGTATGAACTGCTGGAAGAATTTGATACATGCAGGCGTCTGTGATCCTTCAATGACTGGGTAGATGCAGAAAATAGTGTCAAACAGCCATGTGTTTATAGACCATCCTGTCGCAAGATGCATCGAATGTCCTACATGATGGTAATAGTTTGATTGAGGTGTTTACATAACTGTACTGCACTTGAATAATGCCACTAAAATCGGCACACTCCACATGTCTTAATTCAATTTCTATTTAGTTCGATTATGACTTTAGTCAGATTGAGGTAATCAAAAATCGCAGTTTACATGGTAGACTCCTAATAAGAGTATTGTCTTAATCGTATTAAAATTGAAGTATTAGTGTCCATGTAACTGTTCTCAGTGAAAAAAAATGTGGAAAATTTGTTGTCAATCTCAACAGTAAATACAAAAAATAAAGATTTTGTACTGTGTAACATGTAAATAAATTATATATATATATACACACAGCACAGTTGCCTCACAACAAGAAGGTCACTGGTTCAAATCCCGGCTGGGCCTATTGGCATTTCTGTGTGGAGTTTGCATGTTTTCCTTGTGTTGGCATGGGTTTAAGCTGGGTGCTCAAGAGAACTGCATCCCAATCATCACAAATACCGCAGAAGACCTATTGGAACCCTCATGGAGCCAATATTCTCACAGAAATCAGTCAAGTTTGGTGAAGGAAAAATCATGGTTTGAGGTTCCATTCATATTGGGGCGTGCGAGAGATCTGCAGAGTGGATGGCAACATCAACAGCCTGAGGTATCAAGACATTTGTGCTGCTCATTACATCACAAACCACAGGAGAGGGCAAATTCTTCAGCAGGATAGCGCTCATTCTCATACTTCAGCCTCCATATCAAAGTTCCTGAAAGCAAAGAAGGTCAAGGTGCTCCAGGATTGGCCAGCCCAGTCACCAGACATGAACATTATTGAGCATGTCTGGGGTAAGATGAAGGAGGCATTGAAGATGAATCCAGAGAATCTTGATGAACTCTGGGAGTCCTGCAAAACCACTTTCTTTGCCATTCCAGATGACTTTATTAATGAGATTAAGTGATTTGAGTCATTGCAGAGATGTGTGGATGCAGTCCTCCAAGCTCATGGGAGACACAATATTCATTCTTTTTCTACTGCAGCATGACTTTATATTCTATACTGGACATTATTTCTGTTAAGTGACAACACTTTTGTCTAAGCAAAGTCAGACCTTACTGTCCTAATTAAATCATTCAAAATCAAGGCTTGATCATGTTTTATTTTGGTAAAATAAGTAAATAATAACTACAAGTCATTATTTGTTGCTCCTAAAACATGGATAGGCGACAATACTTTTGTCAGGTAGTGTATATATTTTAGGTCTAATTGTCGTGCATTTCTTTATTTCACAACTGCATGTTACACAGTTAAATTCTACAATTCAAATGTGCAACTAATCTACATGAACCAGAGACCATGATTACAATTAATGCTACATTTTTTTAATTAATGCATTGTTTTATTAAAGCAAAAGTCCACATGGCCAGGAGTACGGGAGGTCTTGTTGAGTCTGATAAAATCACGCGACGTCTTCAGCTTGAACTCTCCGACCCTTTCAGACCTGCATTTACTGTACAGACAACAGTGAGACGTGGCCTGGAAGTAATTATGAGCCTTTTGAAAAGCATCAAGCAAACCTTCTCCAACCTTCTGAAGAGTCTTATCTGGAAATAGAGCTACTGATGAGATACAGCACTTTGTCTTTTAAAAATCCTTTAAAAAATTAAATAAATAAATATTAAAAACAAATAAATAAATATAAAAATAAACACAAATAAAAATAAATAAAATAAACAGATAATTAAATAAATACATAAGTACATAAAATAAATACATAGATAAGCATAACTATAATAAATAAACAATAATAAAATAATAAATAAATAACAAAATAAATAAATACATACATAAATAGATAAATAAATACATAAAATAAATACATAAACATAACTATATTAAATAAACACTAATAAAATAATAAATGAATAACAAAATAAATAAATGAAAATAAATAAATAAATACATACATAAAAATATAGATAGATAAACAAATAAAATACACAAAATAAATACGTACATAAATATAACTACACTAAATAAATAATAATAAAATAATAAATCAATAATAAAATAAAAAAATAAATCCAAGCATACATAACTAGATAAATAAATAAATAAATAAATACTTAAAATAAATAAACAAATAAATACATAAAATAAATGCATACATAAATATACGTATAATAATAAAAAAAATCATAATAAATTTTTTTTTAAATAAATAATCAAATACATACATAATAGATAAATAAATATTAAAATAAATAAATAAAAACAATTATAAAATAATAAAATATAAGATTAAATAAATAATTGAATATATACAGTTGCGATCTGAAATGATGTTTAACAGAGCAAGGAAATTTTCACAGTATGTCTGATAATATCTTTTCTTCTGAAGAAAGTCTTGTTTGTTTTATTTTGGCTAGAATAAAAGCAGTTTTTAAATTTTATTAGCCCCTTTAAGCTATATATTTTTTCGATAGTCTATAAACAAACCATCATTATGCAATAACTTGCCTTATTACCCTAACCTGCCTAGTTAGTTAAGCCTTTAAATGTCACTTTAAGCTGTTTAGAAGTGTCTTGAAAAATATCTAGTCAAATATTATTTACTGTCATCATATAAAAAATACATAAAAATAAATACATACATGCATAAATAAATAAAACTATAGATAAATAAATAAAGAAAACTATATAAATAAAATAAATAATAAAATAAATACATTCACAGATAAATAAGTATTAAAATAAATAAAGAAAAACAAAAAGAAAATAATAAAATATGAAATTAAATAAAAAAATATATGCATATATAAATATAACTATAATAGACAGATAGATAGATAAATACAAATTAAATAAATAAATAAATAATAAAATAAATACATGAATAAATAAATAAATAAATAAATATTAAAAGGCATAAAAATAAGTATATACATACATAAATAGATAAACAAATAAATCTTAAAATAAATAAAGAAAAACAAATATAAAATAATAAGATATAAAAATAAATAAATATATAATAAAACATATAATAAAATTTGATAAAATAAAATAAAATAGCCAACCTAAGCTGTTTTATAACACGAGCTTTTCTGAGTGGAGTCTGTGCAGGTTTTCGAGATGTACTAACATTCACATTTCACATAAAAGTTTAACCATAAATCATTTAATTAGACATATTAGACATATTATCCAGCATGCATATTTAAAATACTGAATTCTTCAACCTATACAGAATATGACATTTTTAGTAATACTGAATTATTTATCATTTATTATCCCACAATGTACATTCATACTTTAATATCTGACACAGTTATCACTAATAAATGTTCTGCTTCTAGACATATTCTTGGTAAAGATGTTCAGGCTCATGTAAAAGCTTTATAAATAGGTAAACAGAGTCAGTATCTTAAGTCTGTGCGTCGCCAAACACAAGAAATTACCCGTGACTTAATAATGGCCAGATGACAAGAGCTGTAGCAAATCTGAGGCTTTTTGGATCTGCCCATACTGTTGGCATCAACAGCACTACTAGCTCTTAAAAAAACACTGCACTTTTGTAAAAATAGGCTCACTTCACAGCTTCTCTACAGTTATATAGATGAGTTTTCCTTTTTTCTTTCAATCCACTAGACAAACTCCAGGACTGAAAGGAGCACTTTTAGCTTAGCTTAGCATAGATCATTGAATTTGATTAGACCATTAGCATCTCACTCAAAAAATGACCAAAGAGCTTTTCCAGAGTTATTCACATGAGTTCTGTCATTTTTTAATCGATTCAGCTGATCTCCAGCTCTGGTAGGAGCACTTTTAGCTTAGCTTAGCATAGATCATTGAATCAGATTAGACCATTAACATCTCACTCAAAAATGACCAAAGAGCTCTTCTTGAGTTATACACAAGAGTTTCGCCATTGTTTTGTCTATTCAGCTGATCTCCAGGTCTGGCAGGAGACCTTTTAGCTTAGCTTAGCATAGGTCATTGAATCGGAATAGACCATTAGCATCTCACTCAAAAATGACCAAAGAGCTTTTCTAGAGTTATACACATGAGTTTCTGCATTAAAAAATCATTTCAGCCGATCTCCAGGTCTGGCAGGAGCACTTTTAGCTTAGCTTAGCATAGATCATTGAATCAGATTAGACCATTAGCATCTCACTCAAAAATGACCAAAAAGCTTTTCTAGAGTTATAGAGTTGAGTTTCACCATTTAAAAAAAAATCCATTCAGCCGATCTACAGGTTTGGCAGGAACACTTTTAGCTTAGCTTAGGTTAGCATAGATCATTGAATCAGATTAGACTATTAGCATCTCACTCAAAAATAACCAACCAAGAGCTCTTCTAGAGTTATACAAATGAGTTAAGCTATTTTTTTTTAATAATTTTAGCCGATCTCCAGGTCTGGCATGAGCACTTTTAGAATCAGATTAGACCATTAGCATCTCACTCGAAAATGACCAAAGAGCTATTCTAGAGTTATACACACGAGTTTAGCTATTTTTGTTAATTGTTTCAGCCGTCCATTCAGCCGATCTCCAGGTCTGGCGGGAGCACTTTTAGCTTAGCTTAACATAGATCATTGAATCGAATTAGACCGCTAGCATCTCACTCTAAAATGACCAAAGAGCTCTTTTAGAGTTATACACATGAGTTTTGTTATTTTTAAAAATTCATTCAGCCGATCTCCAGGTCTGGCTGGAGAACTTTTAGCTTAGCTTAGCATAGATCATTGAATCGGATTAGACCATTAGCATCTCACTCAAAAAAATGACTTGCTTGACTTGACTTGACTTGAACCAGAGTATAAACAGAATAAGGCTCTCTGCTCTGTTGGATTATTGTTATAAAATAATGCTTAACCTCGACCACATCACCACCTCTAGGTGTGCAATATTTTATAATAATTCGATGGCTGATAATTTTAAGTGTTCCTAACTTTTACAGATTTAACTGGATTGAACATAATATGAATAATCCGTTAAGACTTTTCAAGAATTGAGCTGTTTCTACTCATTTTAAACAATTAAAAAAAAACAGTAAAACAGTTTTAGTTTAATTAAAATTTTTTTAATCTAATTTAATATATTTTAATTTATTTAATTCTTAATTTATTATAATTTTTTTCAATTTTATATATTTTAATTACATTTATTTTATTTTTATTTTATTCATTTATTTAATTATTTTATTTAATTTAATATATTTAATAAAATTTATTTTATTTGTGAAATTAATATATATTTTATTTTAATATATTTTTAATAAAATTTATCTTATGTTTAATTTTATATTTTTTATTTAATTAATTTTGTGTGCTTGTGTGTGGGTTAAAAAGTAAGGTTAAAAAAGTGCCACATTCTGAGTCATTTCCAGCATTTCTTTGACTCTGTGTTCTGTTATATATTACCTGTGCCCGCTTTGTGTTTATGGCAGAAGGACGCCTCTGAAAGTGTTCAGAAACCTGGATATTGTCACAACGCCACAGTTCTGGATGATTGAAAATGGCAAATAAACACTTCTCCCATTCTAGTTAAACCAGAAACATACCTCATGCTATTCCAGCCAGTCTCTGCGATCCAAAAGCAAAGTTTCCAGTGCAGTTTTTCATCAGTAAAGATGAAGCAAACGGTCTCCTCAAAGAAACGCAAGGTATTTCTAATGTGTTTTAAAAGCGCTGTGAAAAATACTGATCTCATGGACTGATCTGGTGAAGAACTTAAAGCAATTGAGTGTGTTCAACACTGCAGAGATATTAAGACTATTTATAGTTACTAAGAGGGAAATGAGGCCTTTTATCATGACTATTTACTAAGCATTAACAGTGTCTATGAATAATGACACAAAAATAACTATTCTGTCATCATTTACTGACCCGCGTCTGCTTCCAAACCTGAATGAAAGTCTTTTTCCGCCTTTGAAATAGCAAAAAAAAATTATCTTTTGCATAATAAAAGTGAATAAACGCTGTTGAGCAATAAATGTATGATCTCAGCAAACACAGAATGTCCCCCAAAGTTACTATTTGGTCCTTTTTTCCATTGTTAATCAAATAAAAAACCTTATAGTAATGTTCTTTTGGGTTTTTGCTGCCACAAAATAGCATTTCCAGAACATTGCAGGAGGTTATTTTAATTTTAAACAGACTAAAATAACTTGTATAGAACTTATGTAACTTATACTTACTTGTATAGGATGTTCTCTAATGGATCTCTAATGGCCCTTTACACTACCTGACAAAAATCTTGTCGCCTATCCAAGTTTTAGGAACAACAAATAATAACTTGACTTTGATCATTTGGTATCAGAAGTGACTTATATGAAAATCAAAGGCCTCTAGATTACGCTTATTTTACCACAATAAAATATGGTCATGTCTTGATTTTGAATGATTTAATTAGGACAGTAAGGTCTGACTTTGCTTGGACAAAAGTCTTGTCACTTAACAGGAATAATGTACACTGGAGTTGTCACTGGGGTGGTACCTTTTCAAAAGGTACAAATTTGTACCTAAAAGGTCCCTATTATTACCTCGAGGGTACATATTCGTACCTAAAAAGTACAAAAGTGTTCCTCTTAAAATGTGTAGGTACTAATTTATACTTTTGAGGTACCAATAAGGACCCTTCAAGAACAAAGTGTACATTTGAAAAGGTACCACCCCAGTGACAGCTCTTGTACCTTTATTTCTGAGAGTGTCAAGTATAGAATATAAAGTCATGCTGCAGTGGAAACAGAATGAACATTGTGTCTGACTCCCATGAGCTTGGAGGACTGCATCCACACATCTCTGCAATGACTCAAATCACTTATTAATAAAGTCATCTGGAATGGCAAAGAAAGCGTTCTTGCAGGACTCCCAGAGTTCATCAAGATTCTTTGGATTCATCTTCAATGCCTCCTCCTTCATCTTACCCCAGACATGCTTAATAATGTTCATGTCTGGGGATTGGGCTGGCCAATCCTGGAGCACCTTGATTTTCTTTGCTTTCAGAAGCTTTAATGTGGAGTCCGAAGTATGAGAAGAAGCGTTATCCTGCTGAAGAATTTGCCCTCTCCTGTGGATTGTAGTGTAATGGGCAGCACAAATGTCTTGATACCTCAGGCTGTTGATGTTGCCATCCACTCTGCAGATCTCTCGCACGCCCCATACTGAATGGAGCCCTAAACCATGATTGTTCCTTTACCAAACTTGACTAATTTCTGTGAGAATATTGGCTCCATGCGGGTTCTAGTAGGTCTTCTGCAGTATTTGTGATGATTGGGATGCAGTTCAACAGATGATTCATGGGGAAAAAATCGACCTACTGACACTTTTCCATATGATTAACAAGAGGTCAAGTTATTATTTATTGCTCTTACAACTGGAATCAATGACAAGACTTTTGTCAGGTAGTGTATGTTTGAGTTATTTTGCAATTATGAAACAATAGGTTTCATTTACTAATAACTGCATACGTTTTTGAATTTTGGTTGTCCCAACATAAACCGATTAAGTTAACTTTAACAAATTTAAGTGGACTGAACATAAAACAAATAAGCTGTCCCCAAATTTAAGTACAGTTAACTTATTGGCATGTTCAAGAAACCAGTCTGGGATGATTCTCACTTTAGTACATGATGTGTTATCCTGCTGACATGGTCAGCAACAATAGTCAGGTAGGCTGTGGTGTTGACACGATGCTCAATTGGTACTCTATAGGGCCCAAAGTGTGTCAAGAAAATATCCCCCACACCATTACACCACCACCACCAGCCGTTGATACAAGGCAGGATGGATTCATGCTTTCATGATGTTGACACCAAATTCTGACCCTACCATCCGAATGTCGCAGCAGAAATCGAGACTCATCAGAGCAGGCAACGTTTTTCCAATCTTCTATTGTCTAATTTTGGTGAGCCTGTGCAAATTGTAGCCTCAGTTTCCTGTTCTTAGCTGACAGGAGTGGCACCCAGTGTGGACTTCTGCTGCTGTAGCCCATCCGCCTCAAGGTTGGACGTGTTGTGTGTTCAGAGATGCTCTTCTGCAGACCTTGATTGTGTGGTTATTTGATTTACTGTTGCCTTTCTATCAGCTGGAACTAGTCTGGCCATTCTCCTCTGACCTTTGGCATCAACAAGACGTTTGCTCCCACAGAACTGCTGCTCTCTGGATATTTTCTCGTTTTTCGAACTATTCTCTGTAAACCCTAGAGATGATTGCACGCGAAAAATCCTAGTAGATCAGCAGTTTCTGAAATACTCAGACCAGCCCGTCAAGCACCAACAACCATGCCACGTTTAAAGTCACTTAAATCAACTTTCTTCCCCATTCTGATACTCGGTTTGAACTGCAGCCGATCATCTTCGCCATGTCTACTTGCCTATATGCATTGAGTTGCTGCCATGTGGTTGGCTGCTTAGAAGTTTGCATTAACGAGCAGTTGGACAGGTGTACCTAATAAAGTGGCTGGTAAGTGTATATCCTATAATATTAGTCATTTGCATAATACACACCCACACCAGCTCCTTATAAGGGTTTTCCTCAAAGCAGCACTTGTCCAGAGAAAATTTTACAAAGTCAAATTATGAATTAAAAAGAGGCAATTATGGCACCTAAACAAAAGAGAAACAACCGTTATTGTTATTTATAAGCGATTTATAAAGCATAAATAGTTCTCACTTAAGATTAGGTCACAAAACATGTTGTGCATTTAATAACATACAAAGTAACTATTAATGTATGTCTGAATAATAAGATATTGAAATTTGAATAGCTTATTATTTACTTACTCATTCTAAAAGGTATAAAAAAAAACACCAACTACTCTTAAATAACTGGTTTGTAAATACTGCAATACTTAATTTAGTAGTGAAAAATGTATCAGTAACAATATATGAAAACACAGTCATTAAAATGTGGCATTTTGAATCCCAATATGAAACAATGCACAACTTGTTTTCAAGCATCGAAATGATAATACTGTAAAACTTGTGGAGCTGTGCATCAATGGATTTGCTCTTCAGTGTTTGGACTTTCAGCAGTGAAAATTAAACCACACTGAGCTGAACTAAACTGAACTTCAACTCTGAAAACAGAACTGACACAATTTACTAGAACTTCTATGTTAAGCTGCTTTGACACAATCTACATTGTAAAAGTGCTATAGAAATAAGGAACAATATATGGCAACTAACCTTCATTTACAGAATACATTCGCAAAACTTTCTAAAATGTATGTGTGTCAATAGTCTATGCACAGACAAATCTGAGCAATAATAATGTGATCATGTACTAAATTATGGATCACAGTTCTACTCCAAAACAATAACTAATATATGCCAAAGTATGCTAATAGGACTTTTAATTTGCCTGTAAACTGGGTTAAGCGCTTCCGGTGAACTGTATGCCATTACAAAATCGGCACATTTAAGGTCTGTTTTCTTTAAAAATCAGCTATCTCCACTGGCTGACTGATATCCGATATAAAGTGGGTCTCAGATTGTAGAAGCACTACAAAATTATAAAAATTATAATTATTATAAAAATTATATTTTCCCCCGCTATTTCCTAATATGAGCATTTATTTTACCCCAGTATATTCAATGAAGCTTCTGCGATAGTCTGCCGATTCTGATGGTTGTGTGCGAGTAAGCGTTTTTTTGTCTCGTTGTACGCTTGAGCAACTAAATAAATGCCAAAGTCTATTTAACTGATTGTATTTTAATTACATTACAACATCAATGCTGTAAAAATAATCGTATAAAATGGAAAAAACCCTTGCAATAACAGGTCACTGGAAGTTTATCAGTATGGGAACAACACTAGCTCGGCATATACCCTATTGGTATGTTAAATCCCTATATTTTGCACCCATACACACTCATTCACACACTCATACACTACAACTAATTTAGTTTATCAGTTCCCCTATAGAGCATGTCTTTGAACTGTAGGGGAAACTGGAGCAGCCGGAAGAAACCTACGAGAACACGGGGAAAACATGCAAGCTCCACACAGAAATGCCAACTGACCCAGCTCGAACCAGCAACCTTCTTGCTGTGAGACAACAGTGCTAACCACTGTGC
>CAIGQZ010032975.1:3076919-3102060 GCA_903798205.1 Danio tinwini
GAGGCGGGTCTGTGACCAGCGCCTCCATGGCCACAGGAATCTACGGCTGCCTGCCCTTGCCGGACTATATCCACACCGCCTTTCCCATCCCCTGTTGCGATGTATGTCATGTCTATGTGTTTTATGTGCTTGACTGCTGGGGCTTTTTTTTTTTGCTCTCCTTGATCTCACACTGCTCTAACTCAAGAGCAAGTTGAGAGGGAGTTCTTTATCGCCTCTCTTTCGTGAATTGTATTTTACTTCCTTTTTCTAAATGCTACCTCCCGTTGACCTGTCTTCCCCTGAAATGTGATGTTTGTGTATGGTCGGGGGGGGTCCAATTTCACTATATGTCAGTGTATGTGAATACATGGAGGTATATGTGACAAATAAAGGCTTGATTGAGTTATCATTATACAAAAATCAAGAAAATCATTGGATTTGTTTGATTTGTAGATTATGTAGGCTATTTTAAAAACTGGTTGTGGTTGGTTGTACACTAAATCATCAATAGTCTGTTTGTTAAGTTTATGATGCGGCTCTAGGCAGCACAGAGGCAATCAGCATCATCTGTGTTAAACTGTGACCAGAAATATCCTTCTTTCATTTTGCTTCTTGAGCAAAATACATCTGTAGACACATGTGTTTGCACGTGTTACTGTCCCGCGAGTTAACACATATTTGTTGCACAAAGAGCACTGCCTTTTATGTTGACAATACAACAGAGAAGCGAAACACTTTTGTATGTCACTAGGAAACGACTGAATCAGCTGACCCATATTGTGCGGGAGTCGTGTTGCTGTCAATGTTATAATTGTAATTTTAATAATATTGTGATATTCAAGATGTAAAGTCATCTTTACGCGCAACTGCAAAACTTGAGAAGCCCAGGGTGCATTAGCAGCACGTAAAACACTCGCGGCCATTAGTAAACCATTCAACAGATGCCCCTCTCAATGCAAAAAGCGCATAGGCTGTGATCGGCCCCTTATGCAGCCAAACTTTAAAAAATAAATTAAATAATATTTTTTAATCGTTTAACTGATACCATTAATCGGTAACAAATGCACCCTTTCGGTTAATGGTCAATCGATTATTTTGAGCATCCCTATGCGCAGGTCCAGCTGACCCGTATTGTGCGGGAGTCGTGTTGCGGTCGATGTTATAATTGTAATTTTAATAATATTGTGATATTCAAGATGTAAAGTCATATAGCTCTGGATAACTTAAAACAGCGACCACAAGTCTCCCCTCCATCATTAAAAGTTCACCATAGTCGCCTTGAAAACACAAACCCTGCTGTCACATCAACAGAAACTCTGCAGTGCTTTTATTTGACTGAAGAGTGAAAAAGATGCGACTGACGTAACACGCTTTTACCGCTCGAGCACACAGCGCGCAACTGCGAAACTTGAGAAGCCCAGGGCGTATTAGCAGCATGTAAAACACTCGCGGCTATTAGTAAACTATTCAACAGATGCCCCTCTCAATGCAAAAAGCGCATAGGCTGTGATCGGCCCCTTATGCAGCCAAACTTTAAAAAATAAATTAAATAATATTTTTAATCGTTTAACTGATACCATTAATCGGTAACAAATGCACCTTTCGGTTAATGGTCAATCGATTATTTTGAGCATCCCTATGCACAGGTTCTAAAATATATATATTTTCCCTCACGGCTGCACACCAGAGATCCGGCACACTGCCGGAATACTTTTAAGCCCCGTCATAAAACACACAGTGCTCTGCTCTTTTAAAGAGTCTTTAAAGTCCACATGAACCTGAAGTTGCAACCATAATTTTTTTTTCATATTGTGATGCAGAGAAACGGAAAATTAAATGAGAAGACATGTTTTTTCTACTGCTTAGCTATAGCTAAGTAGGCGTTTTATTCAGAAAGATGGGGAAAAGGGTTTGGGGGGAGTTATTACAATAACAAACTCTTCTTGCTCACCATTTCTGTTTGTTGTCAAAACTGACAGCTGGAGGGGCGTGGTTAAGTGTGTTAGCCACGCCCAATACCTCAGACTGACCTACGCTGAGAATTTAACTGAAAACAAACAGGAAGTGCATTTTCAGATTTCAATTAAAGATTACAAGGGTCAACTGTTGTCGTTTTTTTCTTCTGAATGACACGCACTAATGAATTGTTCAGCACAAAACTAGCAATGTGAGCTAACAAAGTTTAGTTAGATTTTTTGGAGACTTTAAAGTCAGCAAAAATGCAATGTGGGTAACACTTTATAATAACTACACACTGTGAAACATGCATTAAGCATTAGCAAATAGTTAATTCCTCATTTGTTAAACATTAACTCTACATATATAGATGTTAGTAAGCAGTTTATAAGTACAGGTACAAATGTTGTGTTCTTGACATCTATAATGTGCTTAAAAGCCTATTGACATTCTGTGAAGGAGCGTTTTTACCTTGAAATGCTGAAAAACATGTAAATTTGTGGCACTTTTAGCTTTTACCACCATTTAATTTCCATATGTCAACATGAATATTTCCCTTTGAATCAGGATATCAATGTACAGTACATTCTCCCAGTGAGATAAAGTGGGAAAAAAGATTAAAAAGCACAAGGGGTCCTTTATACAAAATGCGCTTTTCCTTTCCAAAGTTTTCT
This sequence comes from Danio tinwini, assembly GCA_903798205.1. Taxonomy (NCBI): domain Eukaryota; kingdom Metazoa; phylum Chordata; class Actinopteri; order Cypriniformes; family Danionidae; genus Danio; species Danio tinwini. The sequence goes on from CAIGQZ010032975.1 coordinate 3,079,532, forward strand.
TTTTTTTATAATTATTTTTAAGGGTTTTCACCTTTATTGTATAGAACATTGGGATGTGAAAATGTGATTCCCCTGACACCCCCCTCCCTCCTTAAAAAAATACCCAAATTACTAAATATGTTGATTTGGAGCTGTTTCGTTGTAAATAAACAGTTAAATGGTCAGTAATTCATTCATTCATTTTCTCTTCAGCTTAGTCCCTTCATCAATCCGGGGTCGCCACAGCGGAATGAACCGCCAACCCATCCAGCACATGTTTTACACAGTGGATGCCCTTCCTGCCGCAACCCATCTCTGGGAAACATCCATACACACTCAAAAGAAAAAAATAAATAGTATACATTAGCAGCAAATACATTAGCAAACAGTTCAGCTTATTAAAATAAAATAAAATCAAGCTATCAAATCATATTTACTGTATAACTGACACATTCTGATTTAAGATCAACAAATGAATCTCTTATTTATTTAGATTGTTTTCGTTTGATTACATTAAATAGCAGGCGTCACTTAAAAAATGCACACATCTAACATTATAAAGAAAGCATTTGATCGCTTTCCTAACTTTTTAAGCTCATTTAGGACGAAATTAGTTGTGTTTGAAAAAAACCCCACCAAGATCGACATCTTTGGATATTATTATTATTAATTATGTGTATATGTCTGTTTAAACACGCAAAAACCCAGACTTTCGCTCTGTTTCAAATCGCGTGTACAGAATCTGTTTGGGAAACAGCGTCTATTTATCACTATGGAGCGCGTCAGCTGACAGTCATGCACCGCTATATGACTGTTTTGAAGATTGCATATGAAGGGGAGACGGCACCTGTAATAAAAGGAAGGGGAATCCCGCCATTTTTTTTTATTTTAAAGTGTGTTCATGGCTAAACAAAGTGAACGCACAGAACAGACTCACATTTAAAAGCAAAGGGCGACCCCTGGTGGTTTGGCTGTATTGGTTGCGTATAGGGAGGCTCTGCTCTTTAATGGTTATCGCCACCCTTCAGAGAAAGAGTGAAAATACGAGAACGGGAGGTTTGACAGTAGAGAGTATTGACAGGAAAGCATGGGGAGCAGACAGGGGAAGGATTGGCATAGGACTGTGAGGCAGGAATCAAACTCGGGTTGCCGTGAGCACCGGAGTGCATGTGTCAACTCACTAACCACTACACCACTGGCACAGACTTGTCTTGTTTTCTTATGTAAACATGCACTAACTAATCAAGTATTCCAGACAGCCATGTTATACAGGGTGATTCAAAACTCAACTTTGAATATCTGTATTTCATCAAAGAAACATGATAGCGACCAAATGAGCAACCAAATGAAACGTCAGAGCTTCCTTAAATCGACGACAGAAAGAGTATGATTACAATCTAATTAAATCAAAGCGAAACCAAGATTATTTTACTTGTTTTCATGAAAAACTCACTTAATTTTGACTCATTATTTCTGAAAACTAGACAATAATTTTGACCTTCTTCTTGATTTTAGAATTTTAGGATATTTGGACTAGAAACAAGACTTTTTTTCCAGTGAAGTGTCCTAGCTCTTCTGATTGGTACCCTGCTTTGGAACTGACATTGATGAGTGTAAAAGATTTTACACAACATCTAGAAAAAATGCTTTAAAATATGCAAGACACAAGCGTAATGTTCACACACAAAAACAATCGAAAGCTAGCTCATTGGAAAGGGAAAAAAATGCATTCAGTGTGAACGTCCCCTAAGGCTGTTTTTCACCCCTGTGAGGATGTGACTTCAGCGTTCAGCTCATCGGACGACATGTTGAGCCACTTACAACTGCAAACATCAAATGAAGGTGCACCGTTGGTGGCGAGCCTGAAATTAACTCTGATTGGTAAATTAGCACTGATCCAAGAGTTTCCATTGCTCACTGCGAGTGTGCACGAGCAAATCATTCAGATTCACTTTCAGCTTTGAGAAGAGAGAAGAGTGTATTAGCGATAACACAAAGAGCGGGTCGCTTCGTCCATCACGGTTACCTTGTTTGGAGGCTGTTTGAGCCAAAAAACCTCATCTTCTGAATCTCCGTGCATTACCAGGCCTTGTAATTTGTTCCATTCCCTCTCTCTGAACAACCTTTCATCAGCTTACAATCTGCCTTCACTTAAAGCTCAGGTAGACTCCTGTCATGACTGCATTACATACACTGTTAAAAAAGTGTCCCGTGAAAAAAACAGTAAGTTACTGGCAGCATGGTTGCTGTTAAATTAACAGCATCTTGCTGTTGCTCTGTAAATTAACAGTGAAATACTGGCAGCTGCAGTTGCCAGCAATGTACTGTTATTTTACAATATGTTGCTGTAAAAATACAAGGACTACATTGATATACACAGTACTCAAGTAAACACATTTTGTTCACTGAAAGCGACTGCATCATATTGGCCAACTGCTGTACGAGCTTATGAAGTAATGTGCTATATATGCTTAGAAGCATACTTATAATGATAACTTATTTTAGTTAATTAGAAAAGTTCTGTTCAACCCAAATGTCTTACATTTCCCAGCAGCACACATACATGTAAAGCTGGAACTAACAGAGAGATTCTTACTGCATCAGCAACTAAACATGCAGAATAACATCAGCAGTTCATCTTTGACTCAAACACTGGCTCTACTCTCTTCCACAACGGTGACACACAGAATAAATTTGCTTCAGGTTTTACAGAAAAATACAGTTTTTTTTCTTGATTTTATGGTAAACTACTGGCAGCTGTGGTTGCCAGCAATCTACTGTTTTTTTTTTTTACAGTCTACCTCTGTAGTTTAAAGGTGCAGTATGTAAGTTTGACACCCAGTGGTTGAACTAGGTATTGCACTCCTGGATCAAAATAGACGCAAGCACGGGATGCCAGATTGAGGACAGGAGCGAGTGATGTGTGTCCTAAATAAAAGCAATGACACGCGATAGAGGGAATATTTTCCACATTAAAAGGAGTTTTGGTTCTAACCAACACCTCGAATTGATATATTAGAAACGGCTTCTATTTCTCACAGCTCAACATGTGAAACCTATGACAGTGATCACCTCAGGTAAACCTTGTGTGCCTTTTTCAGTGCTAAATGCTAACAATGTGAGTTTGAATAGATTCTAAACCTTACCGTTTCGTGAGTGAGCGCATATTCTGTGCTTCTGAATGGCTGTGTTTACATTTCTGTCATGTTTCATCTGGTCCAAACAGCCAAACTGCTCATTACTGCGTATCTTGTCATGAAGTGTGTTGTTAGGACACGCAGTTACAATGTAACCTGCTCACCTAATGTTTACGTTCATAATATTTATATCATTTGCTAATGAATAACCTCATGTGGAACTGAGTATCTGATATATTTCGGTCACGAACGCATGATTTCAGAGCCTTTCTTTATGAATGAATGAAATACGCACTTTTCCAACAAGGCAACCCGGGGTGCTGAAATATAATTGGCTAAACTGGCATTGTGCAGGTTAAATTTATCTAAACAAAGACAGCGTGCCGGCACAGGAAAAAACATTTTCAAAGCAGAATATCTGACTTCAGCATTGTTCAGTTAAACAAGTATGTTCACTTGGGATGTTTCTTAAATATCTGCACACATATTATGGTATTTTCATGCTTTAGACGAGTCAAAAACTTACATACAGCACCTTTAAATTAACATTATATTACTGTTAAAATACAGTTTTACACCGTGTTTTTACCTGTCACACCTTTAACCCTTTAAACCCCAGAGCAAATACCTCAGTTTTAATTGAGCACTTCAAAAACTCCACACTACTGAGTGCTCAAGAATAAGTGGAAGTCTATGGGGAGAAAAGTCTAGTCCGCAGCTGAAGTCACCCTTTGTGTTTCTTGTTTCTCTTTTCTTCAGTGATTGTGATTATTAACAGCAGGTGTTCATCAGTGCCGGAATTCACTCATTTGGGTTCATTAACTCTGTCAGGTGAACTATATTAGTGAACTAGTGTACATAATAGTGAACAAGGGTGCAAAGACTTGAAACATCGAATCTGAACTCTGTTAATTCACAGTTTACTGCTGTTGGCTACTTTCTCGAAAACAAAAATGTTACCCAGAATGCACTGTTTTTAACAGAATATTACTGCTTTAGTGAAAAAAATGTATGTTACTGTAGAATCTGACCGTTTTTAATGGCAGTTTTTTACAGAGTACCTCATATTTACATTCATTCATTCATTCATTCACTTAGTCCCTTATTTATCAGTTGTCACCAGAGTGGAATGAACCACCAACTATTCTAGCATATGTTTTACACAGCAGATGCAACCCAGTTATGGGAAACACCCATACACACTTATTCACACACATACATATGGCCAATTCAGTTTATTTAATCCCCCTATAGCGCATGTGTTTGTACTGTTTGGGAAATGGGAGCACCCGGAGGAAACACACGTCAACATGAGAAGAACGCACACAGAAATGCCAACAGACCCAGCCGGGACTCGAACCAGCGACCTTCTTTCTGTGAGGCTAGAGTGCTAACTAAAAAAACAAAAGTTTCACATTTAATTAACAGCATTTTCTATCATTTCCCTAAAAAAATACATGGATAACGTAAAATAACACACTGATCAAGGCCATATGAGCAAACAAGTAGTGAAGTATGCCTAATATATACTGTATGTAGTGTAAATCTGTGATCATTAGCTGACTGGTGAACCCTTGGAAAACTCCACAGAAATGATTGAGCAATTTTGATATGAGAAGATAAATCTTTGGTTATAAAAGCCAACTATAAAATATGTCAGAAGCATAACTATTATACATGGAAACAAAGAGGGATGCTTGGCAAAACAAGCATTTAGGAAAACCCCAAACAACCAATAAACACAGTGCAGGAGGACAATGACCTGGACCAACACGTGTAAGCTATTATTTCTCTGTCTTGTTTTTCAATGGTTAAATACGGTCCGCTTTTACAGTCAGTACGTCAACAATGTGCTTCAAGCATTAGCAGTTCGACATCAAAGCAGGACGTTATTACATTGTGTTATACATCCACACAAAGTATTTTTCCAACAATATGTATTTAAAGCTCCTGTGTAGTGCTTTGAAGTGTGCATTTGTTTATTCGATGTTTGCCATAATCTCAAATGAAACATGAAGAGAGGGCAGGAAATAAAGTATCTACCTTTTTAAAAACAGCCAATACGATTATTTCACCTTTTAAAACATGAAAGTGAGGCTGCTGTGGGAAGAAACCCGGAAGTATGGGATCAGCACTGTAAACATTGCAACAACCTGCTGTGGACTACAAACTTCCAGCTGTTGCCGTGATTTCAGAATGCAGAAATGATGTAAACATCACTTTAATATCATACAGTTCAGTTTAATTTAAACAATGAAAAGCATATTAGGCATCAAACAACATCACAATCTCTTTAAGAGTTGTACGCTTAAGTGTTCTCCTAGACACTACGTAAACACCATGGGGACGCTTCCCTGCTTCAGCCTATGTAACCCAGTGAGTGATAAAACACACCCTGGTGTTGTCTACAACAGTGTTGTCCCGAAATGTCAATTTCCCGCTAACATTTAAGCACAGCTGAGCGCGTTCTTAAACAGCTTATTCACCATAGTGTTCACCAGTGCTTAACATAAATGACTGTGATTGGCCGTGAAGGTCATCAGTTCACCACTCTTCCCAGATTGCAAACACAAATAGACGGACATTGGAGCGTTTTAAAGCCGTGAAGATCAGTGGATTCATCAGCATATCGCTCGTCTGTGTCGTCTGTGTTGAACTGATGACCTTCACGGCCAATCACAGTCATTTCTGTTGAGCACATGAACACAATGGCAAATCAGCGCTGTTTAAGAACGCCATCAACAGTGCTTAAATTTTAACTGAAAAATTGACGTTTTTTTTTTATTTCAGTACCGAAATTTTTGTATCGTGATAAGTCTTATATAGCGAAAGAATCAGTTCATTAACTTGAGTTTGACAAAAGGCATCTAAAATGTGTGTTTGGGAATGAAAACGTTAGCTAACTAGTGCCATTACCCTTAACTTAGCTGAAAATGAGGTCTGATATCCCTTTTTGTTTTCATTATTCATTCAGATTGAACATTTGAGTCACTTGGAAGGTGATAAAAGTATAAGTTTGTGTCACTGTCTCTTCGCTGATAAGATATACAGCCAGGTACACAACATTCCTGTGTGACTCAGGCGATACTTCCGGGTTTCTTCCCACCGCAGCCTCGATTTCGCTAATTAAAATGGCGGCCGCGTGAAATCAGTCTATAGCAGGGGTCATCAACTATATTTGTCAGAGGGCCAGAGTTTTACCAGACAGTCTCCTTGGGGGCCGGACCTCCAAGAAGAAAATCAAATAAAAATCTCATTTTGGCTTAACATTGTTTAATGTTTATACTTTTTCAATTCCGTAAAAAAAATGAAGGCATTTGATTCAGGCTCTTGTCACCTATACCACAGTCATCCACTAGGAGCGATAGATATTTTGCTTCAACTCAATTAGGCCAAGTCAACAAGGGGAAATGTAACTTTAGCTATTGATTAAGCACTGTGAGTAGCCCGTTTCAGCATTGAGATTTGAATTTAAGCCCACTTAACGTTTGATGTGCGAACATTATTTGTGACCTGTGTTGTTCTGGTACCAGGTTATTTATTTACCATGCTATTTTAAGTTGTGCCAAATGGTTTTTCTTCTTTTTTCAGTCCTGAGGCAGACATCCCAAGTCTCCCGGAAGTTCTGTGAGTCTCCCGCAAGTGCATAGAGACTCCTGGATGCCCGCAAGTGAATGATAATCTCCCGGAAAATGCTTGTCTCCCTCCCGCTCCTCAAATACGTCACCCACCCCTCTCCACCGCATCCCTCCTTGCTCTTCATCACACACACATCGCGCACACTCTGCCTACACCCCACCCGGTCTTCACTTTTACTAAAACCTGTTTATAACAATAAATGCTTAACGCCGCATGGTCTGTCTGAGTCTGTCCTCATTTCGCAGTGTAGCCTAAATATAGTCATAAATGGTGGTTATTCTGACAAGAGACTCAGTTGTTGTTATTTTTAGTTGCTTTAATAGTGTGGACCACTATTTTCTTTTTGATCCTCACAATTTTGGAATCCAGTCGCGGGCCGGACTGAACGGCTCAGCGGGCCGCCAGTTGATGCTCAGTGGTCTATAGCGTTTGTTTTTTCCTCACAGCTCTGCGACTGTGGTTGAACTCAAGCACATCAAATGGAAAGCCAACAAGAAGAAGGGGGCGGGCATGTCAGACACTAGAGAGCATTTGACAATATGAACATAAACTATTTGATGTTTTGTCTGGTCAACTTTATTTCATTTGTAAATATACATCTTTTTCTGTCATTCAGACCCGCAACACATTCCAAAAAAAGTTGTGACAGGTGTAGGGCTAGTAATCAGGTAAACTGGTGAAATAATGATGTGATTTGACACAGGTGATGTCAACAGGTGATTGTAGTTATGATTTAGTATAAAAGCTGCATCTAAGAAAGGTCTAGTCCTTTAGGAGCAAAGAAGGGCAGAGGATCGCCAGTTTCCCAACAAATACATGAGAAAATGATTGAAATGTTTCAAAACAATGTCCCTCAAAGAAAGAGAGGAAGTCATTTGGATATTTCCCCTTCAACAGTGCAGAACATCATTAAAAGATTCAAGGAATCTGGAGGAATTTCAGTGCGTTAGGGACAAGAGTGCAAGCCTAAGCTGAACACCCATGATCTCCGATCCCTCAGGCGGAGCTGCATCAAGAATCCTCATTCATCTATAAGCCATGTCACTACATGGGCTCAGGACTACTACGGCAAACCTTTGTCAAGTACCACAATATGTAGTTACATCCATAATTGGCAGTTAAAACTGTACTGTGCCAAAAGGAAGCCCTATGTTAACAGTGTCCACAAGTGCCGTCGACTTCTATGGGCGCGGAGGCATCTAGGATGTACGATCACACTGTGGTCAGTATTTCCAGCAATTTTTGGGAGAAATGGACGCCGTGTGCTTCAGACCAAAGAAGAGGATCGGTCAGAAGATTTGATGAGAAATTGAAGTATGAGGTGATGACAAAAAAGTCCATTTAGGTGGAAGTGACAAACTGCAACTTCTAAACATGAATGTTCTCAGTGTTTTGAAGCACACTAGCTTATAGATTTCTTTCAGACTAGCATACTGACGCTAACATCTAAAAAAAAGAAAGAAAAAAAATCATGGGGCCTTTAAAAAGTGCTGGCTTAATGGAAATTTCACAGGTTTCATTAATAATTCTGTTTTCATTTCTGTTTTTAAAGAGGAAGGATAAGTCAGTTGTGTTTGGAACGACATGAGAGTGAGTGAGTAATCCGGGACAGGATTTTTGATTTCGATTTATTTTTGGCTGACCTATAAGCTGTCCCTTTAAAGACATCATTCACCCACAAATTAAGATGTACTTAAAAAAGAAACGGGATATAATTAGTTAATATAATAGTTCCAGTGTTAAGTGGATCAACTGACAAATGTGTGACCGATTTACTGTCTTCAGGAAACAGCTTGTAGTTGTTTAGTGTCTCTAATTAGCACTGGTATCATTCTGTGATAGTTCGTCAGCAAGTCTCATTATTAAACAGAAAACGCTCCCGTTTGGGACGCTCATAACAAGTGAAAACATTGTGGCTGAGATCTGCCAAAACATTGCTCTATCACTGAGAGATGGCGTTTCACTCTGACATCATGATCTTGTGTGGCTTCATCGCCAAGTGACCCAAATATCCGTTGGCGCAGAAATCACTTCCGTTTAGCTTCTGAATCAGCGGCAGCTTCAGGGCGGCTTTTCTGACATTGCACGAGCGTCACAGAAATGCTCTTCGTCAAAGACTATATATGACTGACTGCCATCGGTGATGAAGCTTTAAAGGGACAGTTCTCCTGAAATCAAGATTACTCAGCCTCAGCCCATCCAGCCAACACAGGCTCATTGTAAATACATGCTTCAGCCTGCATTTCTGAGAAACCACAAAAAATGTACTTCAACATATACTTGACTGCAGTTTCTAGGTAAAATGAACGCTTGGGGGCAGTGTGACAACAATAACTTTTGTTCCTTTTTAAACTAATAATACTTACAGGGACATCTTATCAATGAACACAGAATTATTTTTGTGCAGTTCTTTGAACAACACCAAGTAAATATCACAAATCTACTTAAAGTAAAAACCCAAATCAGAAAAAGTTGGGACAGTATGGCAAAATGTAGTATAAAAGCAACATCCAAGAAAGGTCTAGTCCTTTAGGAGCAAAGATGGGCTGAGGATCACCAGTTTGCCAACAAATACGTGAGAAAAATGATTGAAATGTTTAAAAACAATATTCCTAAAAGAAAGAGAGGAAGACATTTGGATATTTTACCTTCGACAGTGCAGAACAACATTAAAAGATTCAAGGAATTTGGAAGTATTTCAGTGCGTAAAGGACAAGCATCAAGAATCCTCATTCATCTAGTAGATGAATCCGCTGTAGACTACAGCGAATAGTCCGGACTGCTGAACGAATCACTGGCACTACCCTTCCTACACTTCAAGAACTGTACTCTTCCAGAGTGAGTAAAAGGGCTCGTAAAATCACTCTGGACGCCTCACACCCAGCACACTACCTGTTCGAACTGTTACCGTCTGGTCGGCGCTACAGAGCACCAAGCACAATAACAGCCAGACACAGGAAAAGGTCTTTCCTCAGGCCATCTACCTCATGAACAGTTAAATATTCCTCTATTGTGCAATAAACGTGCAATACTTTCTCATACGGACTTGTACACAGCACCTTATAACCTGTATATTAACAGCATTTCTGTACATACAACTCAACATCCAGATCTTTTTGACTAACTGCATCTCTGTTTAATGTTTATTGCCTTTTCTTTTCTTGTATTTAATTTTGTGTTGTCACTCGTCACTTTATGTACACTGGAAGCTTCTGTTGCCAAAACAAATTCCTTGTGTGTGTGAAGCACACTTGGCAATAAAACTGATTCTGATTCTATAAACCATATCACCACGTGGACTCAGGACTACTTGGACAAACCTTTGTCAAGTACCACAATATGCAGTTACATCCCCAAATGCCAGTTAAAACCATACTGTGCCAAAAGGAAGCCCTATGTTAACAGTGTCCAGAAGTGCTGTCGACTTCTCTGGGCTCGGAGGCATCTGAGATACATCATCACACAGTGGAAATGTGTACTGTGGTCAGATGAATCAGAATTGCAGGAGAGAAATGGATGCCGTGTGCTTCTGACCAATGAAGAACAGGATCATCCAGACTCTTACCAGCAACAAGTACAAAAGTCAGGCTCTGTCATGGTATGGGGTTGTGTCAGTGCCATTGGCAACAGTAACTTACACTATGAAGTTGTGATTGGTGTCTTCAGTCCCTAAACGTCTTTTAACTATTGTGAAAAGAAATAACAACATTACAAAATGGTAAATGCTTTACCCCTCCAACTTTTTTGACATCACATGAAGACCTGTGTATATGTGCATTTATTTGTGGAACTGACAGCACTGTGTGAAGTGTAATTCACTGACCAATAACCTGAAACTATGGCTACTATGTGTTAAATAGCTCTTAAAGGGAAATTATTTACCATAAAAGGATAAGCGTGCATTGTGGACATTTCAAATCAATTTATTTAGTCACTCAAGGACATAATAAGGACATTGATCACCAAAAATAACAAAATAACAAATATATATCCAAAGACTAAAGACTTTTTCAAATGAATAAAAAACTAAAGAGACAAAAATACAAGCAAAATGAAAAAGAGAAAAAATCTTGGCTGGCCCACAAAAGTTGATGCTCCTTGTCCTCCCCGTTGGTGTCTTTTAGCTTCTCCCAATCAGCCTTTCAAAAACAAATAGGTGTCCACCTAAGGCCATGTCCACACTAGGCATGGGCCAATATAAGATTCTGATGGTATGACAAATCTTGGAGAAAAATACCATGATTTCACGGTATTGTAATTACTGCTCAAAAATATAAATTCCTTTTATAAGTCTGGGTAAAAAACAAAAACCTTTTTGCCCCTTGAACCCAATATATTTTATTTTTGAGAAACATTTAAAATATTTTGGTAAACATGTTGGACTAAATAATCCAAATGAATCATTAACATCTGCTGTCTTCATTCGTTTCAAAAACACTGATTTCTTTATCATTTAAAACAGCATCTTTGGATATATTTTCTGCTGGAGATACTGTTGTCCTAAAAAATCTTAAACATAGCAACGGTAATACAGAAAATATTGGCGGTTCTAAAACCTTGATTTTTTTCCAAACCGTTATTTTTGTTTATTATTTGTTTGGTGCAAAGAAATATCACTTATAAATTAAAACTAGAGAAACCCGCTGACAGCTTGATTGTTACTGCCAGTGGCTTTTTTTTTGTCTTTCTTTTGGAAATAATACAATAGGCTATATGAATACAACAGAAAGACTTTACAAAAAACTTTACAAATTACGTGTCCACTTTTGTAGTTTCATAGATCTAGATAAAATAAGCTATAGGCTACTGAAATCCTTTAAAGAATTACAAATATCGGATATAATAAAAACAAGGTAAATAAACCAATATAAAACAAACAAAAGCTATAACAATTTAGGTATAAACAATACAAATAAATTAAACGCCATTTTGAACTTTCATTTTACAAATCAGATTTTTTTTTTAAATATATATTTTTAAAAACAATAAACAATGGAGGAGTTTTGAAATACTATTTATAACATATTTGGATACAATGATATTAATTGAATCGTGCAAACAGAGCATTTTTGGTTAAGCAAAACCATCAGAAACTACCTTTCAATTCCTTTCTGCTTTCATTTATAATTTAATTAATATTTAGTTATAATTTGAAAACTATTTACTCACCAAGATTAGGCTTTGTAAACGTGTTTTTGTGGAGGAACATTTTTTGAATCCACTGTAGCTTTAGCGCTTTAACATGTTTTGGGTAGGATTGTTAGTTCATCTTCCACCAGCCAAGAACATCCATTCCATATTCTATGCATGACTTCCCACTCCGTAAATTCGCTCTTTTTGACTTATCCGTCATCATTTGCTTCACCATTGCAGGGATGGGTTTGTAACAAACGATTTGATTACTTTCTCGTGATGATTAATTTCATTTTTTAATTTTACCATGGTATATTAAAACATAAACACTTGTTTGATGTCATAGAACAAATATTTACCTGCAGTTTTCCCAATCTGTTTATAAAAAAGCTCTGTTTGCATGATTTGATTAATATCCTTGAATCCAAATACTTTATAAATAATATGTACCTTAAAATAATAAAATTATAATAAACTCTGTTGTTAATTGTTTTTAGAAAATATCTCAATTTTTTTTTAGATAGGCCTTTGTAAAATTTAAGTTCAAAATGGCTTAAAACGGTTTAATTCAGTTATATTATACTGTATTTTCCTAAAACATTACAGCTTTTGTTTGTTTTATATTGGTTTATTTAATGTTTTTATTATATCCAATATTTGTATATCTTTAAATGATTTCAGTTTCACTTAGGCTATTTTATCTAGATCTATGAAATTGTGTTGAGCCCTTAAAAGTGGACACGTAATTTGTAAAGTTATGTCTTTCTGTTGTATTCATATGTGAATACAAATATGTATACATTATCTCCAAAATAAATAAAGAAAAAAACAGCCGCTCGAGGCAGCGAGGGAGCTGAATCGAGCACTCTTGCACACAAATACTGTAGGCTACATGCATCTAAACACGCATTACAACTAAGTCAATGGAAAAGTGGTTGATTTTTGCGCCACCTAGTGGCTATTGCGTAAAGCATAGAATTTTGTATTTTTTATGAAAAGGTGGCCTTTGCAGCCGCAGTAGAGCGCATGACTGCGAGTGACAAATTGCAGTAATGAACGTGAAGAAACGCGTTTTCTCAGTAGCCATACCTTACCTTGAAAATGGTTATCGTCCCATGCCTAGTCCACACTAATATGTTTTCATTTAAAAAAGCATATTTTTCTCTCCATTTCAGCCTTCCGTTCACCCTAAGGCAGCGTTTTTAGGAAACAAAAACGTATCTTTTGAAAATGCTGTCAAAATTGGATACATTTGTAAATTGTTTTGTTGTGTTGCAGTGTGGACTGTGAAAACAGAGGCTTTCGAAAACGATCACAAATTTTAGTCATGTGACCAATTCAATGTTTACTGGGAGCTGTTGTTCAGAAGCAGACCACAGGTGCGTTACAGACCGAACAAGGAGTGGAGATCGCAGGGTGAGAACTGCGATTCTTGCCTTGCCAAGTTCAGACTGCATGATTTTGAATCGCAGACAAACGCCTGAAATCACAGGCAAATCGGTGCTCGTTTACGCGAGTAAAAATCTCACAGTATGAACTATCAAAGACGTGATCTGAGAGAATCGCAGATGAGTCGCCGATGCCCATGAGATATTTGGCATGCTAAATATCTGGAGCTGTTGGCGATTCAAGTATGCTGTGTGAAATGAGTTTTGACTAAAAATAACATCGATGATGACCTAGAGCCAATGAGAGAGCAGCATCCTCTAGTGTGGGTATCTGCAGGCCAACAGGAGGTTAGGAGAGAATGTTAGCTCATTTTCAATTTGGACCCAAGAAATGAAGGAAAAACGAGTGGAAATTTGCCAGGAGCATCCGTGTCTGTTTGATGTGTCATGTGAGCAGTATCACAAACGGGCCAAAAAAGAAAAAGTGGTGGAGATGTTGCTAACTCCCTTCATACTAGGTGAGCAAATATGTACATTTTCTACCCTATTAAAGGCTTCTTTATCATTATGTAGTTAATAACAAAAGATATACTATGTGTTTTTGGTTGTGTGACGTAGTTTGGACAAAGTTGTTGGTGATTCTTTTCCTCGCCCGACTACTGACTCAGCTCCGCTCCCTCTGTGGTTACTTCCTGTTTGTGCTGTATTTCAGCGAGAGCTCAGGTCATGCTTCCTTGCGAAGTATTGCCAGTTCACCTGCCTTACCGAGCGTTGTTCCAAGTGACTTTCATGACTGCTATCCTGTGTATGAACCTGCCTGCCTTGATCACGTACGTTCTTTCTCTTTTTGCCTTCTTGATCTATTTTGGACTGATTGTTGTGATTCCGAACTTCTGCCTGCACTCTTACTACGTCTTCTGGATTTGCCCCTGTGTATGTTGATTGGTTTGGACTGCTTTCCTGTTGCCGACTATTTGCCTGATAACTCGTTGATGTCTTTGTCTCATCCCTTTAATAAACTTCCGCATATGGATTCTAACGAAGCCTCAGCCTACTCGTTACAACCTGTGACATGATTACTTTGAAAATCATGCAGTCTGAACTCGGCATTACTCTCGACAACGACACTTCACTGCCAGTCCATTAACAAAAAAAACAAAAAACATTGGGAATTTCTTCGACATTTTACCGTGATGTTTTAAAGAGATGGAAAGTAAATAAACGGCTGGTGGATATGATGCAGGTAAGAGCATCTTATGTCTGTGCGTATATGCGGTATATAAAGCAAATCGTGATTTTAGTGTGATATTTCCCTTTTTTTTAGAGAAAGAATTGATGTATAAATTTCCTAAAGTCACTATAAGATTAAAATCATTTTAAAAAGTAGCGCTTGTTATAAAGATGTATCTGTGCACGTCATTTTTGGTAGAAATTTATTTACATATTGTTTAATCAAATATCATAACCTTCCCTCTTCCTCGAAATTACTTTTCTTCATGTCAGGTCACATGGATCGCCTTTAGGGTGGGACTATCAATCATTTAGGACGAGGCTATCAATGGATGTTTTGTTTCTGATCTTAATTCATCCATTCATCAATCTTCCTTCATTTTGTTAGCAATGTCCATCTTTCTGAATTGAGAACTGAACTAAAAACAATGAGTTTTCAAAGGTCAAACTCATGCACCGGCCTATTTGTTTTCTCATTTCAGGACCATCTCAAGTGGATGTATGTCACTCAACTAATGTATCCACTCAACTTATAGTGGGAGATCAGGAGGTACTATTTATTTCCCTGACCAATAGGGGGACAGTCTTGTCAATTCCATTTGATATTACATTTAGACACATTTCATGTTGATTGCAGGTGATACACTGGCTCAGTGGTTAGCACTGTTGCCTCACAGCAAGAAGGTCACTGGTTTGAGTCCTGGCTGGGCCAGTTGGCATTTCTGTGTGGAGTTTGCATGTTTTCCTTGTGTTGGCATGTGTTTCCTCTGTGTGCTCAGGAGAACTGCATCCCAATCATCACAAATACCATAGAAGACCTATTGGAACCCGCATTGAGCCAATATTCTCATAGAAATCAGTCAAGTTTGGTGAAGGAAAAATCATGGTTTGGGGACACATTCAGTATGGGGGCGTGCGAGAGATCTGCAGAGTGAATGTCAACATCAACAGCCTGAGGTATCAAGACATTTGTGCTGCCCATTACATTACAAACCACAAGAGTGGGCAAAATCTTCAGCAGGATAGCGCTCCTTCTCATACTTCAGCCTCCACACCAAAGTGGAGTTTGCATGTTCTCCCCGTGTTGGCGTGGGTTTCTTCAGGGTGCTCTGATTTCCCCCACAGTCCAAACACATGCGCTATTGGGGAATTGGGTAAACAAAATTGGCAATTTTGCAATAGTTTGGAATTGCTGTACAAGTCAAGAGACCAAGTACAGAGATTTTCACATTATAGCCATGATAAAGTCAGAAATGCATAGCAGAGTAGGCGAACTACGCCAAGATCATAAGCCAGTAAAATCAATTTAGCAAATTATTTGAACTGAACCCGTCACCTAACCTTTTGTTGCAGAAATAAAGCAAATTTTGTCCTGTTTTAAATGCTTCTTACCAGGTACAGTTGATCCTCGATAAATTTAAAGCAGTGTACCTGTAAAAAATAGTATGTTTCAGCTCATGGTTTTAACAATGGACTGGCACAGGCAGCAGCTCCACATGAAAAGGGAGTCCTCCGCAAGTTTCCAGCGCTGTGTGATTTTTCCATCGGAGTTTCTCAAGGGCAGCTGTTTATGATGGTGTTTCCCAGTTCTCCTGGAGTGCTGCCCAAACACTTGTTTTGTTTAGTTTCTTTGCTCAGTGCTGGAAAGAAAGCTTGTTGATGCGTCCTCTGCCCAAAGCACTCCCAGATGAAATGCAGCTTTTATGAATATACTTTCCTCGTTACTTGTTTGGCATTACAGCAACTGCACTGTTCTTATGAGCAAAGAAAAAAATAACAGTTTTATTGCTCAAAGATGTGGGAAAATGAACAAATTGGTACAGTTGCCTGGACTTCTGAAACTGCCATTTATATTTAGATAAAAAATAATGAATGCAAATATATCATGTTTAAAGGTGCCCTATAATGAGAATCTCGGTATACCTAGGCACTGATTAATAAAAAAATACATCTCAGTACATAGAAAAGGCTCGTTAATATGCAGATCATTAATATGCAACCAGGCAGCATTTGATTGGCCACTAGGCATGGGAACCCGCTAAAATTTTCTGTTATACCATTCCTCAGGTATATGTAAGGATTTTTCATGTTTTTTTTAATGTGTTGTAAAGAAATTTGCTTTTTTGAAAATAATGAAGACAGCAATCAATGATTTTAACTTTCCCCTAATGATGTTTACTGTACCAAAAGATTATAAATGCTTCCTAAAATAAAATATATTGCGTTCAATGGGGATTTTATTATTTTATTTGTTTTACCCAGACATTTAAAAAGAACTTATTTTAGAGCAGTAATCCCAAAACTGTGATACCGTGATATTTTTTTATCCAAGGTTATCATACTGGCAGACTTTTCCTAGTGAGATTACAGCAATGAAGTTGCTGTTTTTAGGAATTTAGGTTCATATAAGATTGTATTTTACTTGTAAAATGCATATTATACTACGTATATGGAACTCTTATTTTGAAAACAGGACAGGCTTTAACAAAGAATAAATGAGCAGTTTGGTGAAGCAGGCAGTCATTCATGCATGGTCACAGCTCAAAATGCAGGATATACAGAGTATACATTTATTTACTGTTAATCTGGGGCATAAGGTCAATTTAATTGTATCTTTTGTTAATTTAATGTGTATATTGTGAAATTTGCCACGTATGTTTGTAATGAGGCAACAAACACAAGAAGACGGCTAAGTGCACTACCTGTCAAAAGTCTTGTCGCCTATCCAAGTTTTTGGAACAACAAATAATAACTTGACTTCTAGTTGATCGTTTGGTATCAGAAGTGGCTTATATGAAAGGCAAAGGCCTCTAGATTACGCTTATTTTACCACAATAAAATAAGATCATGTCTTGATTTTGAAAGATTTAATTAGGACAGTAAGGTCTGACTTTGCTTGGACGAAAATTTTGTCACCTAACAAAAAATAATGTCCAGTATAAAATATAAAGTCATGCTGCAGTGGAAACAGAATGAATATTGTGACTCCCATGAGCTTGGAGGACTGCATCCATACATCTCTGCAATGACTCAAATCACTTATTAATAAAGTCATCTGGAATGTAGTAAGTATATGTGCATGGCCATACACCCAAAGCGCTTTACAATCATAAGGGAGGGGTCTTTCCACAGCACCACCAGTGTGCAGCATCCACTTGGATGATGTGATAGCAGCCACAGGACAATGGCGCCAGTGCGCTCAGCACACACCTGCTTTTGGTGGAGGAGAGAGAGAAATATTTAGAGCCAATTCAGTGGATGGGGATGATTGGGAGGCCATGATGGGTAGGGGTCGAAAGAGGGAATTTGGCCAGAACACTCACGTTATACCCCTACTCTTTACAAAAAGTGCCATGGGATTTTTAATGACCACAGAAAGTCAGGACCTTGGTTTAACGTCTCATCCGAAAGACGGTGCTCACTGAGAGTATAGTGTCCCCTTCACTATACTGGGGCATAAGGACTCGCTCAGACTGCAGGTTGAATTTCCCCTGTTGGCCTCACTAACACCACTTCCAACAGCAACCTAGGTTTCCAATGTGGTCTCCCATCTAGGTACTGGCCAGGCTCAGCCCTGATTAGCTTCAGTGAGTAACCGGAATGGCAAAGAAAGCGTTCTTGCAGAACTCTCAGAGTTCATCAAGATTCTTTGGATTCATCTTCAATGCCTCCTCCTTCATCTTACCTCAGACATGCTCAATAATGTTCATTTTTGGTGACTGGGCTGGCCAATCCTAAAGCAACTGGACCTTCTTTGCTTTCAGGAACTTTGATATGGAGGCTGAAGTATGTGAAGGAGCACTATCCTGGTGAAAAATTTGCCCTCTCCTCCTGTGGTTTGTAATGTAATGGGCAGCACAAATGTCTTGATACCTCAGGCTGTTGATGTTGCCATCCACTCTGCAGATCTCTCGCAAGCCCCCAAACTGAATGAAACCTCAAACCATGATTTTACCTTCACCAAACTTGAATGATTTCTGTGAGAATCTTGGGTCCATGCGGGTGCCAGTAGGTTTTCTGCAGTATTTGTGCACATGATCAACTGGAAGTCACGTTATTAATTGTCAGCTTTTGTCAGGCAGTGTATAAGTGTTTAATGCACATTTATGCATTGTGTCATATCACTTAGCTCTTAATGACATTTCTCTTCATCATTATGCAACCACATTGTAAAACCCCCACAGTCCACCTACATAAATGGAAGTTTATGGGGTGAAAAGTGCAGAGTGACCATGGCTTTAGCCAGGCCCTGATCTGTATCAGCTTGTATGCCTTTGGAATCTGCATGGGTCTTCTTGGTAAAAAAGACATGGTTTGTAACAAAAACAAATGCATATAATAATTTACATATGTTCAGTGTGGACAAGTCCTAAATATCAACATCAGTGATTATTTTTTGACACGTTTTACACTTCAGTCAGAGTTTGTATCATGCGAGTGAATTCAGCAGTTGCTTTTTTGTTGTGGATGTGGAGCTGGACATGTAAACAGCTGATTAGCAAACAGAGATATCACTCAGCTCTTTCTCTTGAGTGGAAGAACAGCAATACACTTCAATAAACATCATGTGTTCATGCAGATGTTGATATTTGATATGTGTTTTCATATATGTTACGCTTAAAAATACTTGAATGTAATTATAATTTAGCCTAACATTCCACAACACAACTCAGGAGCAAAGCAGGTTATTTTTCTAGTGGTTTATATTAGGGCAGCATGGTGGCTCAGATGTAAGCACTGTGGTCTCACAGCAAGAAGACTGGTTCAAGCCCCGGCTGGGCCAGTTGTAATTTCTGTGTGGAGTTTACATGTTCTCCCCGTGATGGCGTGGGTTTCCCTTCGGGTGCTCCTGTTTCCCCCACAGTTCCCTATAGGGGAACTGATGAACTAATGAGTATGTGTGTGAATGAGTGTGTATGGGTGTTTCCCCAATCCAAGCTCATTCTAAAAACGTAGTCCTGTGGACGTTTCTGGAGACCGCGAAATACGTCCTGGGAGGTACGTATGGCTTGCATTTCATTTCATTTTTTTTAAACGAACGCTACAGGCCGGTATGATGCCATTTCTTTTTGCGCTTACCAGCTGATCGCTCACCTCCATGTTGAGGGCAATCCTGCCGCAACCAGTTTGTCCCGTTAGCTCGTCATGTAGTTGGTGGACTTGAGAAGCAGAGAGGAGTTGACCACGACAACAACAGTGATCAAATCCGGTGAAGAGCAGTTCCAGAAATCAGACAAAAACAGAATCCATGAAATGAACAAATGAACAACAGGGTGAGAATGTGGTAAAATCTGAAAACGTGGTAAAAATCAGATGAGGGCTTTTCTTTTTCTGGATGGCTTTGGTTTTAGGAAAGTAAGTGGGTGGGCGGGTCAATCGATAAAATTTGTTGGCCGGCCAGTCACTCGTTCGTTCAGTCAGTCAGACAGACAGTTGGTCGTCAGCGGCCTCTGGTGGGTTAACACGAGAACAGCAGGCATGAACGGCACTCGCAAGAGAAATTTGAGATGTGAAAAAGCACACACAGCGGCCTCTCGTGGATTTGCGAAAACAAAAACTGCAACACTACATACCTCCCAGAACGTATTTTGCGGTCTCCAAACGTCAACGGGGCTATGTTTTCAGAATGAGCCTGTGTTGTGTTTCCCAGTACGGAGTTGCAACTGCAAGGGCATCTGCTGTGTAAAACGTGCTGGAATCGTTGGAGGTTCATTTCGCAGTGGCGACCCCTGATAAATAAGGGACTAAGCTGAAGTAAAATTAACAAATTAATGTTTTATGTTAGATATCTCACTCAATCCTTCTAGGTAAAGAAAACTTCTCCATTACCTAAGTCGAAAAGATGTCCTTTGACAAGGAACTGACTGCTCAATTTGTTAAAATATTTTTTTTTACCACAAAAAAAAAAACACAGAGAAAAAAGTGCAGTTTTGAAAATGGACAGGGCCTAAATATCAACATTTTCTAGTGACTCCAGTTTTTTCAAACATGTTTTACACTTCAGTCAGAGTTTGTATCGTGCGAGTGCTCTTTGGAAGTGCCGTGTGTTGTGGACGTGGAGCTGGACACAAGTAAACAGGTGATTAGCATCGCTGGAAACACACTGAGATGGAGCTGATGTGTGGATGCTGACGGTGGAGATTGCCGGCATGTGGAGCCGATTGCTGAACAATAGTGCTGTGAAGCAGATGATTGCTGACAGATGGAGAAGAAGAAAGCAATCAGGTGTAAGCGCTGATATGGTTGCCATCAAGCGGATGTAAGATGATGTCAGAATGAGTCAGAGCCCCCAACCACCCCCCACCCAGCTAGACTGATGACATCAGGGTTGCCACTACCTCAACCTCCACGAGGAGATCACTGACTGATGACAAGAGAGCATCTAAACAGTGCTAGCACCCTACGGTGCGGTGACTATACCCCAACACATCTGGACCAAGTTATATCTACAAGCTAGGGTGCTCCAAAACAGTGACCAAATTCACAGTGCACTGTCACCTCACAGCAAGAAGGTCGCTAGTTTGAGTCCAAGCTGGGTCAGTTGGCCTTTCTGTGTGGAGTTTGCATGTTGCTGTTGGTTTCCTCCAGGTGCTCCAGTTTCCCCCACAGTCTAAAAACATGCACTAAAGGGAAAATGATGAGCTAAACTGGCTGTAGTATATGAGTGTGTGTGTGATTGTGAGTGTGTATGGGGGTTTCCCAGTACCGAGTTGCGGCTGGAAGGGCATGTGTAAAACATATACTGGAATAGTTGGTGGTTCATTCCGCTGTGGCGACCTCTGAAATAGGAAAATGAATGAATGAATGAATGAATATTAGTAGTATTCTGTATTACTTTTGGGATACGATAAGGATTTGAACAAACCACTCACTGAACTTTTGCCTCAATAAGTTAAGATAGTTGGGTTTAGGTAGTATTAGTGACCTACAATAAGAGCACACTTTATTTATTCTAATAAACTGTCAACATTTTAATAACAGACAGGTAGTAAGAGACTAATAAATAGTGGGAATTGTTAAGCTCTAGACCTAGAAGTTGTCATAGTTGGGAAAACTATGTTCACACTGCAGGCAAATGTGGCCCGAATCTGATCTTTTCGCCCATATGTGACTCAGGTATTACAGTGTGAACAGCCCAAACCGCATGGAATTTGATCTTTTCACTTCAGATTTGTGCCACTTTCATATGTAGTCTTAAATCAGACACAGATCTGATGTTTTGCAATGCGAGCGCAGTGTGAACGGTTATGTCGCATTTCATGTGACTTTACATAATCTTCAAGCGACATGCGTCATCATTCTGTGCTGCAAACATCATCTACACCTCTGCAGCATACTAGAAGAACACACAGGGCGATAACCAAAGAAAGTTGATTTTGAAGGCAAAACTGGTGCTTGTTAACCACTCTGGTTTATGATCGGGGCACGGGATGATCGCGATGCTAAAGAGCGTTGGGGGTGTTGCGGGGGGGGGGATCCATGCACAAAGGAGAGGGCACTTTCATTTTAAGGACTAACATTATCTCAGAGCGAATAAAGGGCAGGAGCTCAAGCACCCAAATCCGCCATCTGCACGTGTCTGTTGTTTATAACGAAGTAAAATAAAATAACTGCAAACGGAGATAAACCAACTCCGCCTTCACAGTTCAGTCTGCGGCTGCTCATTAACCCTTGATGAATTCACTACATCGGTGGTCAGACAGACACGCGCTGCAAAATAAATCACAAATGATCAGTGTTTTCAAGCACAAGGGACTTATTTTAGGTTTCAAATGCCAAAATACACATTAGTAGTAGCAGAACAACCCTTTACAGTTCCTGTAATACACCACGGTTGTCTGTGAAAAGGGCAATAATCATATTAAGCATAATCTGACAACGTGCTTCATACAGTATACACATTGTGTGCAGTGGTGTAGTCCTAAAAATAGTGGTGTACTATTACCCACCCAACACAAATTTTAAAAGTAGGCAAAAAAACGACGAAACTATATATATAATATATATATATATATATATATAT
>CAIGQZ010032975.1:3110933-3172921 GCA_903798205.1 Danio tinwini
ATTTCTTAGTAACTTTTCAAGTCATTTCAACTTATATTAATCAAACTAAGTAAAGATATATTAATAAAAAATTTAGCAAAATCTAAAAAATGTACTTAAAACCTGATTAACTTAGTAAAATAAGTTAAGGTTTACCCTTTGATGCATAATTTATTTACACTTAAAAAAATAATGCATGTCAGGTGTTACTGAAATCTTGTAAAAGTGTGAATCGTCATTATCTGCTTTAAAGAAATGCACATTTAAAGTAAACATGTGTTGAATGGCTGCAGAAAATGCAATTTTAAGTGTCCTTAAAATGCTTTGAAATCTATTTTCCCCTTGCTTTTTGATTTCAGAGTGAAAAATGACTTTTGACAAGCTTGTGACCTTTACTCATTAACGCAGCTTGACTTGACGTTGAAGTTGACCTTTCGGCTTTATGGATTCCCTTCCTGTTTTCACGTACTCCATTGATGGCATGTGTTGACAGCGGCCATCTACTTTACCACACGTCTTCGTCAGATGAGAAAATCAAGCTTTATCCGGTGCCGGACGAGCACCTGGAATGTCACTGAAGAGGGTCACTTCATCAAGACGGCTGTAATGATTTTACCACTTCGCTTTATTTCGACAGTAACCATAACAGAGGCAGGAGCCATCCAGCGGGCACTGGACAAACCAGCGACCTCCCATCATTAGGGCTGATGAGGGACCCTTTGGTAGGACATCCATCTTTTTATGTGTCTAGACAGAGACCGATTGAATTAAGACAAAATTGTTGGCCACCATGCAAAATATGGCTGCCATTTACTTAAGAGTTTCTGTAAAAGGAGTCATTCAAACCCTTATAATCATGAACTACAGTGTAAAAATAATAATAATAATAATAATAATAATAATAATAATAATAATAATAAATAAATAAATATGTTGCAAATATGCTGCCGTTCAAACTGAGCATCAGAATGGGGAGGAAAAGTGATTTAAGTGACTTTGAACGTGGCAGATGGGCTGGTCTGAGTATTTCAGAAACTGATAATCAACTGGGATTTTCACGCACAAACATCTTTAGGGTTTACAGAGAATAATCTAAAAAAGAGAAAATATCCAGTGAGCGGCAGTTCTGTGGGCGGAAATGCCTTGTTGATGCCAGAGGTCAGAGGAGAATGGCCAGACCATACCTGCCAACACTCCTGTTTTTCCTGGGAGTCTCCTGTATTTCAGACCCACCTCCAGGTTTGTAATTTCTCCTGGAAACCTCCCGGAATTTCAACCCCTTCCCCCAGTCCTCAGGTGATTGGTACAATCTGGTAACACCCCATTCACACGGGGCTTCAGCGTCAATGATTGACAGAGAGCGTGTTTGAAGTTGGGGCTGACGCGATCGTCATAGCCAATGAATTTAGCCAGCAATCGGCTACTGTCTGAGCTGGTGTATTTGCATACATCGATCTGATTGGCTGGCGCTTCTGTCGGTGCTTGAAAAGTTGAGAAAGTCCCAACTTCTGCAGTGATCAACGCCACTGAAGCGGCGCCGACAGATCTACAATGCAGTTCAACAACGCCAGACGTCACCCATTCAAAGTGAATGGGAAGCGTTGAAGCTGATGCCCCATGTGAATGGAACCCCCGGATCGCCGACAGACCAGGCACCCCTTCCAGTTGCTCTGCTCACCCCCCTAACACCCACTTTACTCAAATAACCACTCGTTACAACCAAAGTATGCAGAGAAGCATCTCTGAACGCACAACACATCCAACCTTGAAGCAGATAGCCTACAGCAGCAGAAGACCACACCAGGTGCCACTCCTGTCAGCTAAGAACAGGAAACTGAGGCTACAATTCACACAGGCTCACCAAAATTGGACAATAGAAGATTGGAGAAACGTTGCCTGGTCTGACAAGTCTCGATTTTTGCTGCAACATTTGAATGGTAGGGTCAGAATTTTGCATCAACAACATGAAAGCATGGATCCATCCTGCCTTGTATCAATGGATCAGGCTGGTGATAGTTGTGTAATGTTGTGGGGATACTTTCTTGCCACTCTTTGGGCTTATTAGAGTACCAATTGAGCATTGTGCAAACACCACAGCCTACCTGAGTATTGTTGCTGACCATGTCCATCCCTTTATGACCACAATGTACCCATCTTCTGATGGCTACTTCCAGCAGGATAACGCGCCATGTCATAAAGCAGAATATTATTTTTTTATGCATTATATTATTTAAAGCTACTAAAATATCAATAAAACCCACTTTGTTAAACTGTATAGCTAAATTTTTTACATCAACAGTTGACAAAGTAGAGATCAACATCCCATAATGCAATTCACCACCGTAAATAAAAGTAAAACCCTTGTGAATCATAAAATAGAGAAATTGTTAATTAACTGATAAACCCCCCCCACAGTGGCTTCTATTGTCGAATGACTAAAAATTACCTTTAATCATAGTGAAAGCAAGTGCAATTGCTGGAGATGAAGGAAAATTCTGTTGTATCTTTGCAAAGATATCCATTTACAAGGCGCTTGGATGAAGAAAAAAAAAAAGAATCAAAGAGCTTGGACCAGATCGACCTTTCTTGCAAATTCATCAACAGTCAAGTGATCGTGGGCGCACATATACTCGGAGCTTTTCCAGCACTTGTTATGACAAACAAAGTTGGCTGGCAGGTTGTGATGTAAGTCATGCCTTTACTGTTTTCAGTGTTTGCTGTTTCAAACAGCATACGCAAGAGAGACTGAATGTATTGGCCATGCTGTCAATAGAGAAGAGACTGGTGACTGAGATGACTGACTTTAACCAAAAGGTCATTAAGAAATTTGCAAGCCAGAAAGAAAGGAGAGCAACATTTATTTTCAATATTTATTTGAAAGGCCTGGTTTTAGACCACAATAATTCATTAGTATGGTGTAAGGCCTCCTTTTGTGGCCAATACAGTGTCAACTGACTTTGGAAATCCAAGCACAGCGGCCAGAAGGATTTTGAGTCAATCTTCTTACAGTTTAGTGGTCAGGAGGAAAGCGTTTCCTGACTCATTCCTTTAAAACACCACAAAGTGGCTCAATAATATTTAGGCCTGGTGATTGTGCAGGCCATGGCAGGTGTTCAACTTCACTTTCATGTTTATCAAGCCACTCTGTCACTAGTCCTACTGTGTGTATTGGTGCATTATCATCCTGATACACGGCACCGGCTTCAGGATACAATGTTTGAACCATTGGGAGAGCATAGTCCAAAATGGTTCGGTAGTCCTTGGCAGTGATGCACCCATCTTACAAAAGTATTGCGTCATGACATTGCAGCTTAAACCATCACTAATCCACCCCCATGCTTCACTTTGGGCATCAACAATCTGTGTAGTATGCTTCTTTGGAGATTATCAACACCGTAACTCTCCTAAATGTGGGAAAGACAATGAGGGTGGACTCATCAGAGAACAATACATGTTTCCCATTGTCCACAGCCCAATATTTTCACTGCTGACGTTTATCATTGGCATGAGTGACCAAAAGTTTTTGGCCATCTATATTGACCATGAACAGTTTTGGTATAAACAGGAGAGTTGATGTGTATATTTAAATCTGCAATGAGTTGGGCAGCTGTGGTTTTATTTTGGATCCAATCGAGGTTAGCACCTGGTCATCCCTTTCAGACAGCTTCCCCTTTGACCACAGTTACTCCTGGTGGATGTGGTTTGTCCTTCTTGATGGTTTGCTGACTTTATTCTTGATACATCACAAAGACTTGCTGTCTTGGTCACAGATGCACCAGCGAGACGTGCACTATCAACTTGTCCTTGCAAAACTGTGCTATTATTCTGCTATTTGAACCCTCACACTCTGCTCTTACTAGTGGTCTACTGGTGGAACGTGTCAAGTGCATATATGCAAAACTGGTGCACATGTGGGTTGAAGTGTCAGAGAGATGACTGTGTCAATCAGAAGAGATTACTAGTTGTCGTTTGAATGATACTAGTGAATCAGCAGTCTGTGTTATGGGAACATCATTCCACAAGCGAGGAACATTGAATGAAAAGGTTTTGGGAAGTGACTTATAGCCTCTCTGTGAGGGTGCCACAAGGCGACGCTCACTTGAATGCACTTACTGTAAGTTGAATGCACTTAATGTAAATTCTTCAGTTTGAACTGCTCCTCTTAGACAGAGCCCTCTAGGTTAATTGTAAGAGGTCTAGTTTTGCATAGTTGGTGGGTAGAGCCAATAAGCATAATGCTATTCTTTTCAGCGTCAAGCAAATACAATTTTAGGCCATTCATTTTTTATCTCATGAAAATACAGTGTTTCAGGTACATAATAGCTAGAGAGATTACCAGTTTGGAGTGAATGTATTCCTGAGTGTCATCTCCATAAAGGTGGTAATTAAGACAGAGAGACCTAAGGACATGACCCGAGGTGAAATACACATGGAAAAAAGCAAAGGGCTTACAATTGATCCCTGTGGAATGCCACAATTGAATGGGCCAGTTTTGGACTTGAGCCTTACCACACAGAGACAGACTGTGAGCATTTTTGAGAGGTATGTCTGCAATATCAGTTGTGCCAAATACAGCTTTCATCCTAGGTAATAATAGAAAGTGATCCACCATGTCAAAAGACTCACTAAGGTTAAGAAGGATCAGAATTATAAGGCAGGCAGCATCCACAGCAAGGAGCAGATCATTTGTGACCTTCACTAAGGCTGTTTCAGTGATATGAAACTTGCGAAGGTCGTATTGAAGAGGTTGAAATAAATTGTTTATTGTAAGGTGTGCATGCATTTGGGATGCCCCAATACATTCAAGAATTTTGGCAAAAGAGGGGATGGGACGGTAACTATTGAGAATGTCTAGATCAATGTTGGTCTTTTGAGGATTCAGCATGATTGAAGCAATAAAAAACACCCCAAGAGATTAGCGACTTGTTGACAATACTCAAAACAGCATTGCCCATACTATCAAAATATGCTTTGTATAGGTTTTCCAGAATTCCATGACCATACGAATAATGTTTCCCAGTGTTCACTAAACTCCTCCACATCAGCAGATCTCAGACCAGTAGAACAGATTTAGGATGAGCTAAACAGGAGATTTGAATCTTATCCAACCACCTGGCAAATCTGAGAAAATATATACGTATATATAGCAATATGGGGTGACACGGTAGCGCAGTGGGTATCGCTGTCACCTCAAAGCAATAAGGTTGCTGGTTCGAGCCCCGGCTGAGTCAGTTGACATTTCTATGTGGAGTTTGCATGTTCTCCCCTCCAGGTGCTCTGTTTCTCCCACAAGTCCAAAGACATTCACTATAGGTGAATTGGGTTATCTATATTGTCTGTAGTGTATTAGTGTATGTCCTGGTCATCCAGGTTGGGGGTTGAGCATTGGTCAAAGACTCACCTAGTAAAAATTAGATGTTACAAAACACCAACATTGTGCAGCTAAATATCAACTTTGAGATAAACAACATTGATAAGTATATCAATATGGTTTCCAGTTGAAGATGAATTTCTGCAATGTAGAATTAAAGCAGTATCCTATCAATCTGTACCTAATAAAGTGACCAGAGAGTGTATAAATGTCATAAGAAATGCTTTGTTCCTGTGGACACGTGTTGCTTTAGGAAGTTCATCTAATTGTGATGAGCTATTTTCAGTTTTCTGCTGCCCGAGGTTTTGATTAATTTGGTCAATGTCAAGTGGTGGGATGAGGGTTTTAAAATTACAAATGTTCATTCAGATTAATGCAAGAGCAAGATGTTGCAGCTGTCACTAGAGATTTTCCGCTAACGGCTGAGTTTTTCTTTTTGTCAGCTTCACAGACTGGATGAGAAGAGAGAAAATTCAGCAGGTCTGGAATATGATGCTGCTGTCGCTGGTGTTGGTCTGTAGCTCAGCAACATGGAGGAAACAGGCAAAGCTCATTAGCAAAAACTGTATAACATTCCTCTTTAAATCTATGTTTCATTCGTCATTCTCTTGGTTTGGTTTGAGAAAGACAGCAGAATTCATTTTAAATCTAACATTAATGAGGTGTCTCTAAAAATAGCCCTCGAAATCATATTTTAGAAAGCTGGAAAGGCAAAAAAAGTGACTTCAGTCAGAGTCGAGTCCATTGAAAATGCAAACAAAGCTTTAGTAGCATTTGGAGTGGGTTATTTAAAAGAATACTGTGAAGCAGATCTGCTTAGAAAAACTAAAATTGCAACATAATGCTATATGTTTTAATAAACGTTTCTCTTTTAGATAATATCTATATGAAGCTCTTGTATTTGGCTCATTTTAAGTCAAACATGTGAGTTCAGGAGACTCACTATCTGCAGATCATTTGAATCAGTGACTCACTCTGACTTGATCACTTGAATCAATCAATCACAAATTGGAAACTCACTCTGACTGGATAATTTAAATCGGTGAATGACTCACTTTGACCATATTATCCAAATAAGTGAGTCGTTAACATGAGACTCACTCTGACTGTATCACTTGAATCAGTGGGACACTTGTGGGAGACACTTTTTGGCTGCATTCCAGTTCAATTCTTTATGCACCTCACTAGCTATCTTCCCTCTGTATCGTTCCCTTAGATGTATGCCATTCAATATTTTACACAAGCGTCCACAACTGGAGGAGCATCTTAATGGGTTTAAATGGAACACCATAAGCCATGGGTCTCAAACTCAGTTCCTGGAGGGCCGCAGCTCTGCACAGTTTAGTTCCAACCCTAATTAAACACAGCCGATCCAATTGAGTCATTCAGGCTTGTTTGAAACCTACAGGTAAGTGTGTTGAAGCAGGGTTGGAACTAAACTGTGCAGGGCTGCGGTCCTCCAGCAACTGAGTTATACACCCCTGCCCTAAGCCATGGGTCTCAAACTCAGTTCCTGGAGGGCCACAGCTCTGCAGTTTTGCTCCAACCCTAATCAAACACAGCTGATCCTACTAATCAACATGTTCAAGACTTCTAGCGACTATTAAGCAGGTGTGAGTCGGAGGTGGTCCACTGAGACCACTGCCCTAAACCCTTAAGCAGAAGGGAACTACACTGTTGTGACATCATAATGGCATTACATTCTGGAACATATAGGTGCTGGAGTGGACATATGAAGCCAACTCGCTCCCTTGGTCATAATCAAGTGTTCGAGAGAATGTCCATGGAAGCTTCCCTTGTTCACTTGATGAAGTAGAACATGCCAGCAGGGATTCTCCTGAGGGTACAAGTAAAGTTTCTCGAATGTGTTTCTAAATGTGTTCTAGAGCGCAGCCACTGTGTTTCATTCAGAAGGGTTCATCCCTTTGCCCTAATTTGCTGAAGTGACAGTTTCAAAGGGATTAGGCATACGAACAAGCCATAACGAATCTGATCCTTTGTTTGACACCATATAATTTCTCTGCGCATAGGATCATTAGGACCTGAAATGTCCACAAGTTGTACCCTTCAAAATCCTTCATTGCAATGGACCCTTCAAAGTGGCCAGTTTTGAGCACTTTAGCTTGGAATAAAACTTCAGTATGGCGGCCATGATTGCTATTACTCTGAATTGAAATAAACTGAAGTTTCCAGAGGGCGATATATCCTGTTTGGAGAGCTGGAATGCACTGCCACTCTGACTGAATCACTTGAATTAACGAATCGTTAACTAGAGACTGAGGGTGAGGGCCCATTCCAAAGAAATTCCATCCCTGTGCCTTAATCTCTTAGGAGGGTCACACTGAAGTGATTACAGATAGGCATGAGCCCTTACAAATTAAGTGCAGTGTGTGACACCTAACAGATTCCCTGCTTAAATGATAATTTCGAATCATAATTTAAAGTGTATATCAGTAGTATTTTTCAAAATCCTTTATTTCAAATGACCCTTCTAAGTGGCCAGTTTTGATCACTATAGTTTGAAATGACAATTCAATATAGGAGTCATGATTTTTTTTCTCCAAAGTGCCCTTTGGAGGCCCTTTGCCAATACGAAACACACCATCACTCTGACTCAATCACTTGAATCAGTGAATCATTTACTAGAGATTCTGTCTGGATCACTTGATTCAATGAATCATTTACTAGAGACTCACTCTGTCTGCATTACTTGAATCAGTGAATCGTTAACTAGAGAATCACTCTGACTGAATTACTTGGATCTGTAAATCTCTAACTGGAGACTCACTCTGACCATATTTTTGAATCAGTGAATCTCTAACTAGAGACTCACTCTGAGGTTACGAAACACCCATACGGTGTGGCTAAATATCAACTTTGATATAAACGGCCCTGGGAGTAAGAGGTCTAATCATTTCACCTTCAAACTGTTTGTGTTCTGTGTCAATATTCATATAATGCTGTCCATAAAGTTCAACTCCTGTTAAACCTGCAATAGTTTATTAGTGTCACACCTACCTATAGTTGTGGTGGTCTTTGGCCTTATTGGGATTTAGTATTGTTTAAATCCAATAACCAACAAAGAGGTAACAAAGCCAGAGTAAGTCGTTCTCTGGTAAAGACAATACAAGCCGTGCTGACTTGAGTTACCGAGGTCTGCGCACTTTTAATCTGAATGTTTTAAGCCAATGAGCTCTAAGCTTTTACTGCACCACAGCCTTTGATCCAAAAAGCAGGGGAAATGTTAACCCAGACATTTCTGGACCAGAGAAAACACAGGCCCTTCCAAATGTTTACATCGTATTTCTCAAGTAGTACAGGTAGAGAAAAAAGAAAAACTGGCTAATATTTCAATGAAGCTCAAATCAGCTGGGTTTATTTTGAAGTAGCTCACTATTTTGGTAGTAATGTGTGCCATGGGTTTCATAATGTTAGTTTTGGAGGGCTCATTGTGAGAGCGCCGGGTTCTGGTAGATTAGCCATCTGCACAGTGTAAACACAGACCTCTTCTGCACTAAGAAAAGAGCTACAGCCATGAGCGCCATGCTATCGTGCTTTCAGTGAGCTAAATAATGTGCGCTTGAACTGCTTGAGGAGGCAAGGGGGTTCATTCATGTAAAAATGGCAACACGCTCAGTGACTCAGAACGCAAGTATTTACATCACGAAGATAAAGGTCACACCTTTGAATA
Organism: Danio tinwini; assembly: GCA_903798205.1. Taxonomy (NCBI): domain Eukaryota; kingdom Metazoa; phylum Chordata; class Actinopteri; order Cypriniformes; family Danionidae; genus Danio; species Danio tinwini. The sequence goes on from CAIGQZ010032975.1 coordinate 3,119,975, forward strand.
ATGTTGCGCTTGCGTTAAAAAGCCAAGCGTGATAGTCATGTTGTGGGAGTTAGCACATGGCCTGGGTGTGTGCTTTTTAGAGAAAACCTGTGAGGGTTTTTCCCCCCTCAGAACATGCTGCGTTTATTGACGCAACTTTTTAGGTGGTCCAGTGGAAAGTGGAGAGCCTCCGCACACTTGGGGTCTGCACAATGTTGTGCTTTTTCCCCTGTTGCTAAAGGCTAATGTTATTTCTTGCTCTCTGTGCTGCCTGTTTCGACCAGGTTTCATACGCTTTTAACAAGACATCAAAGACAGAGCAGGCTAGCTGTTGTTTACAAGTCTCTGAACGTGCTAGCTTGTGTGTAAGGGATTGATTGAGGACATCCCTGCTGAAAAATACAGATTAAACCAGCTTAAGATGGTTGGCTGGTTTTGGCTGGCCAACTAGCCTGGTTTTAGAGCAGTTTTGGCCATTTCCAGCCTGGTCTTTTAAGCCAGCCAAAACCAGCTATGTCTAGCTTAAACTAGGCTGGTCAAGCTGGTCACAAGGTTTAAGCTGGTCATTTTCTAGCCTGACCAGCTAAGATCAGGCTGGAAATGGCTGGAAACCAGCCTGAAAATGGCCAAAACCGCTCTAAAACCAGGCTGGTCGACTAGCTAAAACCAGCCAACAAGCTTAGGCTGGTTTAAGATGGATTTTTCAGCATGAATGTTTTGTGTAAACATCAGTAGCTGTGTTTGCATGCAAAGATGAAAACTGTATCGCTCAAACTGTTGTACCGAACAGCATCGCTCATGGATGTAAGCCAATAGTCGGTACAAATGTTCCTTCAATTCATGTAAAATTTGGTAAAACAAACACTTAGACTGACTACATCTGACGTTATGGAGCCCAAGTAGTAGATTTGTGAGCTCAAGAAAGTATAAATGACCTTCACTCTTGATCTCTACTGAAAGGAACACGATGTTCACTTGTTAGGTGGAGGACTAGTAATACACATGTGCTCAAATCTAGGACTACACTAGTAGCAGCCAATCAAAAAGATAAGATAAAAGGCAATAAGGCCCAGCACTGCCAAAGAGGCCATAACTCTCTCATGCAACTTGATACACAAAGTCTGACTGTAAAATCTCTTCATTTCCTCGCCCCCATTCAGCGCTTTGAAGTCAACTTTTTAAAGCAGAAAGGGAAGTGCTGGACTGGAACATTGAAGCCCTTTGATGCCAATACTTCCAATAATATGCTCTAAGTGTTATGCAACTACTTATTGCAAGGGGTCAAATGTATTATAAGATCGTAAAAGCAATCAAGTTTACACGATAAACTAAAGTGCCTACTTTTTATACAGTCGTTGACTCGCAAAGTATTTTAATAGCTATCATAGTTATGTCCTACTTAGGAATCTCAGTAGATTTTCAACCAGAGCTGGCTTTTATTAAACATTTATATCGCCGTTATTTCACACAGCTTCAGGTTATGTGAAATTAGAGACGACGCCTCCAATTAATTCAAGCTTGGTAATATTTCGTGCCATGTTGATGTGTTTAATAAATGACTGCGTGCGTAAGAGGCACAACCCATTGACATAATCTATTCACATTCATACAATAAAGTCCACAGACGATAGTGTGGAGATCTAGATTATGTGTCAGAGCAGAACCCATGGGCGGCACTAGCAGGATCATCATCACGTTTGTTGGGGATAAATTGGGCATGAATGCCATTCATTCAACGGCCATCTCACATCTATGAATCTTTACAAATATAATCTTCACAATGTTGTGTCTTGGAAAAACCACAGTTTCACATATGCAGCACGAAGCTCTTAATTAATGCATTATATGTAACAGTTTGTGATCTTTTATGTTGTTCTGTAACTTAGATACATACAAATAGCATACAAACATGCAAACAAAGACCAGAGCATCTAGTGTCAGTCACTAGGAGTTTTACTCACACATATGCTATTAGCTGACCTTCATTTTCCCATTAAAGGTGGTGTGTGTAAGCTTCTGACACTTCTAAAGCAGGAGTTCCCAAACTTTTTAGCTCCTGACCCCCAAAATACCGATGCCAGTGACCACCACTATCCTTTAAGGTGGTTATAAATATCAAAACTTGCACTCAATGGCGCACACACACCAATAGGCACAAGTCTGTTCTTGATTTAATTTTAGAGTACGACGCTTGGTGACCATCTTTCATGTTCAGTTGTGGCCTGTATTGATTTTTTTATGTACAAAAGCACCGTAAAAGTGTCAGAAAGTTTAACCTGGTGCCATAAAATCAATCTGCTGCATCTAATGCTATTGCTGTCTCGTTAATTTAACGTGACCAACCAGGGAGTGTTCCCCTGAGGTCTCAATGTAATGGGAAAAGAAAAAAACGCTATGCTAATGGCTTTTTATTTGCATGTTGTTGTTTTTTTTATGTAACTATTAACTACTATTATTTTTTATCTTTTATAGGTTATGGATAAAATATGATAATTCTAATAGTTTAATCAAATTAATTTGATATTTGGAAATCACCAAGCAACCCTGTCATTGTCTAGAACCCCTACTTTGGGAACCACTGCTGTAAAGCATAAAAATACCATAATTCAATTCAAATTTTTTCAATTCAGCTTTATTTCTACAGCGCTATTACAATGTAGATTGTGTCAAAGCAGCTTCACATAGAAGATTATAGTAAATTGAAACAGTGTCAGTTCAGTTGTTTAGTGTTTAGGTTCAGTTCAGTTTAGCCCAGTTCAGTGTGGTTTAATAATTACTACTGAGAGTCCAAACACTGAAGAGCAATTCCATTGATGCGCAGCTCTACAGATCGCGAACCATGCAAGCCAGTGGCGACAGCGGCGAGGAAAAAACCAACTGGCGAAAGTGAAGAATTTAAAAAACCTCTAGAGAAACCAGGCTCAGTTGGGCACGACCATTTCTCCTATGGCCAAACGTCTTGTGCAGAGCTGCAGTCTAGGCGCCGGAGGCTGGAGAATGCTGGACCTCAGCGAAGACTTGTCTGCCCCTGGAGCGTCACAGGAATCAGTCTCATGCTCTCCACTCTTCCGTGACCACCACAGCAGCTGCTCAGGATACGGCCTGGTCCAGGATTATGAAAACCTCGGGATCGTCTCGTCGCTGGTCTTGGATCGCATCAGTGGCGCTGCATAGTCTGAGGGCCTCGGGATGAGTACCCCTAGGTGGAAATAGAGAATAAACAGAATAATTAGCATAGCTGCTGTTCCTAGTGTATATAAACGAGATGCAAAAAACCTGCGTGGGGCACACTCATGCGTCATACTGCTATGTAATGCACTGAGTGTATACTTTGCTAAAAAGATAGGTTTTTAATCTAGTTTTGAAGAGTGAGAGTGTGTCTGAGCCTTGGACATTATCAGGAAGGCTATTCTGGAGTTTAGGGGCCATAAATGTGAAGGCTCGACCTCCTTTACTCGACTTTGCTTTTCTAGGTACTACCAGAAGCCCTGAGTTTTGAGATCTTAAAGAGCGGGTTGGGTTGTAGCGAGACATAAGGTTGGTTAGAAAAACAGGAGCTAGATTATTTAAAGCTTTATAGGTAAGCAGCAATATTTTATATTCAATACGAAACTTAACAGGCAGTCAGTGTAAGGAGGAAAAAATTGGACAAAATAATGTGTTTGCATATATTTCAGAAATATGCTTATTTATCTGAAAAAAACAACGCTAAAGTCAGTTCTTCTGCTTTGAGAATGTGTGTTTCATGTTGGAATATCTGTCTTTGTTTTGGCCTCTATAACCAGCCCACTGCCAGTTTAACCAATCATATTTTAGCACTCTGGGTTGCCAGTTGATGAAAAACAGCATATTTAATTTTAGTCTTGAAGGCTGTCTCAATGTATGCGGACACAGCTGAAGCTTTGACCTCCGGAGGATAGCAGCAGCTTCTGAAACGAGATGCAGATTCCACACAAGATGTTTTTCAATTAGCAAATGAGTTCATGCGACGAACAACCAAATACGTCCTAAAAAATATACAAAAATTGATAACCATGTGACATTAATTGTGTATGTGAACTTTGCATACAAAAGCAGTTTGGGGATATTTTCGTGCGACCAAGAGTCTGCATTTTAATTATTAAAATAGCTTCACATGGAAAAAACAATTATGTCCACTCAGAAGAATAGCGATGTCGCTTGCTGTCATGTCCGCTTCAGACATTAAAAGGCAAATCCTCTGCAAAAAAAGGGAAGCCGACATGAACAAATGAAAGGACAGAGGAAGGAAGGCTGTGAGGGATGCTGGGAAACCATATTTGAATCGAAGAGAGGAACAAAAACCAGGGAAAAATCCACTGAAAGAAGTCAGTGGAAGAACCGTGTATGTAACACGATCTCTCTCTCTCTGAACTCGCACTCTCTCTCTCGTACTGTACATCAGCTTTGTGTGACTAAAAAAGACAACATTACCTGTCTAAAAGAAAGACTTCAACTATGGTGTCATCCTTCCTTCAGCGTGCAAAAGTAACTCCAAAATTGGATCAGGATTTTAAAGAGTTTTGATTCAGCATTTGTTTTTACCGCTCTCTCTCTCGTCACAAGCAAATGGCGGATCTGCGTGAACAGATGCACAGATGTACAAATCTACATTCATAGGAGCAGAGAATAGTGTATAGAATATCCTGTTGCAAAATGCGACTAACAGTTTTACATGACCGCAATAGTCTGACTAAGGTGTTTACTTGTCTGTGTTGAGTTGCTTTTTGAATGTGTCTTTCCCGTTTTACATGTTATAGTACGTAGTTCAATTTACGTCAATATGTCACCAATCGATGCTAGTTTCTTCCGGCATTTCACGCAACAACAGTTTGTGTTCATCATATCACCATATGTGATTGAGCATCTCCTTTTTAATATTGTGACAAGTTCAACTGCAATTCAAGAGTTCACACTTAGCTGATGATTGATTACAAAGCATGTTTGACATGCTGTCCTGAGCTTATAAGATCCTTAAGCCCAGGGCTCCCTCCTGTTAGCAGGGCAAGAGGGGAGTTTGAGCTCAGGTAGATTTCGATGAACTCCCTGACTTGCTATTGGCTAATGACAGATTGTAAACCATAGCTATACTGTTTACTAAGATCTTATCTATAGTGCCTATAGTCATAGTCATAACTTGGAATGGTCAAATTACTTAAGTTGCGTGATTTTGGACTGTGGGGAGAACCCAGGGGAGACGGGGAGAACATGCACACTCTGCACAGAAATGTTGACTGGTCCAGTAAGGACTTTTAAACAGTGATATACATACTGTGAGGCAACAGTGCTAACCAATGGGCTGCCGTGTCACCCAAAAAGTGGGAGGAGTAGGAGTGGAAGGGGGGATTCTTCATGACGAAGATAACTAAGGTAAGAAACTTTGGTTATTTATAGTGAGTTAGGAATTATCTGATTGGTGAATCATGTGATAGCTAATGCGGGACCAGTCGTGGTAAATCATAAGCATGTGATCCTCTCGAAATTAGTTTATAATTAAACTTCACTTAATTTCTCATGCGTGCAAACAGACGACGGTGGAAACAAATTCTCAAGCAACAGGCCACCTCTGGCAGTTCATTTAATAACTTTATAGTGAATGTATAGTGATAGTATAGTGTTTACTAATATAGTGTTAGTGTTAATAATCCCACTGAAACAAGAATACTATACATGTCTTAAATCCATTTCTGTTTAGCTCCATTATGACTTTAATTAGATTTAGGTTAAAAAAAATCTCTGTTTGCATGGTAGACTCAGATCCTTTTGAGAAACTGCATCTCTGTTTAATGTTTATCATCTTTCTTCATATTTATTTTGTGTTGTCACTTGTCACTTTATGTACACTGGAAGTTTCTGTTGCCAAAAAAAATCCTTGTGTGTGTGAAGCACACTTGGCAAGAAAAGTGATTCTGATTTAGATTTTAGTTTTAATGGGCTATATGCACACAGACTTTCATTTTCAGTCAGTCAGCCCAAGTAATTCTGGTGGACTGTGACGGCAAAATCATCACATTTAAGATCTGATTTCTTTAAATATCAGAGATCTTCACTGCCTGATTGATATACAATATGAAGTAGGTCTGGACAAGAAGCACTGCATCAAATTACATTTTCCTGCACCATACCTCTACAACATAAACATCAAATTTTCCCTCAGTATTTTCAATGGAGTTTCTGTGCTAGCTTGCTGCTGCTGACTGCGCTAGCGTTTACACGGTCTTTCATCTCGATTTATGCTTGAGCAACTAAATGAATGCCGAACTTTATTGAACTGATTATATTTTTACAACATCAATGCTCTAAAAGGAACCCTGTGAAATTGAAAATAGTCACATTAAGCTTTTACCGGAAGTTTATAGTTGGCTGAAAAACACTAGCTGTGCATATAGCCCACTGAGGTTAGACCGAGAGCACTGCACATCTCTCCACACCAGGACCCAGTGGATGCCTTTTGGTGGCCATTTTATAGGCATCCTGGCAAGTGCAGTGCAGACAAATCTCAAGAAGAAGACCATTGTAGACAAGCCGAGTATCAGTGTTCAGCACACTCAGCCATTCCTGCCAGATCAGATATCACTCCAAAGAAAACTGACGGGGAAAACGGGAACACTTGTCTCAAGTTCTAAGGTAATAATGGAGCAAAGCGGTGACGGGATGCGTAAACAAGCCGCCAGTAAATGGATGGATCCACTAACACTGTGTGTGTGTGTGTGTGTGCGTGTGTGTGTGCATGGCAATTGAATGGAATGAACTAATAAGCAACGACATTACAAACAAAGAAAAACAAAGGCCAAGATCTGCTCCGATTTCAGAGAGAACGCTCTTCAGAGAACAGGTGCTCAAGGGAAGCTTTAATCTCGCATCAAACCTTTCCAAATAAACTCCTTCAAGTGTTGAAATAATGTGCTGCAGCTGTGACGTCAGGGCTTTGTGCCTTATGCCAGATCAGCAGTCATAATAGAGTCTGAGACAAAGGACAAATTTGTATTTCTTTTTTAAATACTTCCTAAATTATCTTTAACAGGGCAAAAACATTTTTTGTTGTATTTCCTATAATATTTATTCTTCTGGAGAAAGCAACCCAGGCTCATTATTGATACGTACCACTATATACGTACGTACATCCGGAAAGCGCCAAATATGTCCCAGGAGGTACCTTTTTTGCAGTTTTTGCTTTCATGAATCCACCAGAGAGTGGATTCAGATCTCAAATGCCATTCACATCTGCTGTTCTCGCAAAAATTCACTACTGTTGGGGCCACTGTTGACAGACTGAATGACTGTTTGACCGACACCCACCCCCTTTCCCTAAACCCAACCGAAAGTGTTTTAAAAAGCACCAATTGACCTGCCTATCCACTTCCCTAAACCCAACTAATAGTGTTTTTAAAAGCGTCGATTGACCCACCCTCCTTCTTCCCTAAACCCAACCGATAGTGTTTTCAAAAGCACTGATTGACCCACCCTCCCCCTTCCCTAAACACAATCGATAGTATTTTTGAAAGCACAGATTGACCAGCGCCCACCCACTTCCCTAAACCCAACCAATAGTGTTATCAAAAGCACCAATTGACCCACCCTCCTCCTTCCCTAAACCCTAAGACCGTTTTCAAAAGCAATCCAGAAAAAGAAAAGCCCTCGCGGCTGCCTTATTTTTACCACGTTTTTAGATTTTACCACATTCTCATCCTGTTATTTACTTGATTATTTAATTTTTGGCTTTTTTTTGTCTTAGCTGCTTTCTGGAATCATTCTTTGCTGGACTCTTCGCTGGACCCTGTCATAACGGTCAGCTCCTCTCTGCATCTCAAGTCCGCTGAGGTATGCTGTGAGCTATTGGACAAACTGGTAACAATGGAAAAGCCGTCCATATGAAGGTAAGCGGTCAGCTGGTATACATGAAAAGGACTGGCGTAGCATTCATTTTAAAGTCGAAATGCAGCCAAACATACTCCTGGATACATAATTTGCAATCTCCAGAAATATTTATAGGACTACGTTTTCATCTTATTTGTTTTATTTCAGCTGCAGAAAAAAAACTAAAAAACATTTTAAGGTCAATATTATCATTGGGAGAAAATATACAAGGGAGCTAATAATTCAGGAAGGCTAAAAAGTTAGATTTTAAATGTGTCTGGTGCTAGTTTGAGAAATATTTAGAGATGATTCTTTTTAAAAAGTGCTTATAGGAACACACCACTTTTATTTTGTGTGTGCTGTCTCAGTGACGCTTTGTATACAAGACGTTACACCAATCAACCTGCAGCGGAACGTGATGTGAGCGATCATGTGCCTTTCAGATAACTTATGTACTCTACACACGCAAGTCACACACTACTGCATTACGAAATAACACGATGGCAGAGAGGAAACGCATCGTGAAACAAATATTTAGTTTCCTTGTACTTGTACATGTGTGATGACAATAAAGTTGAATCTAATCTAATCTAATATTTCTGTTAAGCATCTCTTGGGAAAGGATTGAAAAGAATTAAACTTTCACAAGATGGTGAATACTTTTGTAACTCTACATTTTTACTACAGACTATACAGTACTTACACTCACCGGCCACTGTATTAGGTACACCTTACTAGTACCAGGTTAGACCCTCTTTTGCTTTCAGAACTGCCTTAAGCTTTTGTGGCATAGATTTAACAAGTTACTGGAAATATTCCTCATTTTGGTCCATATTGATGTCTCCCGTTCCACCACATCCCAAAGTTGCTCTATTGGATTCAGATCTGGTGACTGTGGAGGCCATTTGAGAACAATGAGTGAACTCATCATATTCAGGAAGCCAATCTGAGATGATTCACAGTTTATGAAGCCATCAGAAGAAGGGTACACTGTGGTCATAAAGGGATGGACATGGTCAGCAACAATACTCAGGTAGGCTGTGGTGTTGACACGATGCTCAATTGGTACTAATGGGGAAAAAGTGTGCCAAGAAAATATCCCCCACACCATTACAGCACCACCAGCAGCCTGAACCGTTGATACAAGGCAGAATGGATCCATGCTTTCATGTTGTTGACGCCACATTCTGACCCTACCATCTGAATGCTGCAGCAGAAATCAAGACTCATCAGACCAGGCAACGTTTTTCCAATCATCTATTGTCCAGTTTTGGTGATCCTGTGTGAATTGGAGCTTTAGTTTCCTGATCTTAGCTGACAGAAGTGGCACACGGTGTGGTCTTCTGCTGCTGTAGCCCATCTGCCTCAAGGTTGGATGTGTTGTGCATTCTGAAATGCTCTTCTGCAGACCTCGGTTGTAACGAGTGGTTATTTGAGTTACTGTTGTCTTTCTATCAGCTGGAACCAGTCTGGCCAGTGTCTTCTGACCTCTGGCATCAACAAGGCATTTGCACCAACAGAACTGCCGCTGTTACACACAGGTGTGCCTAATAAAGTGTCTGGTGAGAATATATATATATATATATATATATATATATATATATATATATAATTTTTTTTGTCATATACTTTAAGTCATTATATATTCCTAGGCTCATCTAAGTAAACAGCAATAGACTTCCTATATAGTTTGCTCTGTATTTATTTTAATCCTCATGTCAATAATTAATTTCCTGTTTCGTATTTTGATTTCGACATCAACACCTCTGTGGCAGAGATATCTTAATACCTCAGTTCCTGTAAAATGCCATTCCTTGCCAGATGTGGTTTAAATCGGGTTTCAGCATGTAAGTTTTCTAAAAGCTCTTATTAAGCTGGAACTTGTTTTCACTCTTTACCTGTTACCAGGAGTGTTCAAACTCGGTCCTGGAGGGCCGGTGTCCTGCTGAGTTTAGCTCCAACTTGCTTTAATGCACCTGCCAGGAAGTTTAGTATATCTAGTAAGAGCTCGATTAGCTAGGTCAGGTGTGTTTGATTAGGGTTGTAGCTAAACTCTCCAGGACACTGGCCCTCCAGGACCGAGTTTGGAAACCCCTGGCTTAGACGTTTAGCCCAAATGAACCTCAATAACAATGCTGATTTTTAGAGAAACTTACCTTCAAAATATATTGTCATTGTCGCTTTCAGTAGATATTTGAGTGTTTTTTTTATAGTTCCATCTTGTGAGCTAAACATTCAGCTAAGTTTTTAAAAAATATAGTATAAATCAGCAAAAAAATATTCATGCACTATTTAAGAGTTCACACTTAGCTGATGATTGATAATAAAGTGTTTTTGGCATGCTGTCCCAGGAGAGAGCCCTGAGCTCAGAAGATCCTGAAGAGCACAAGGCTCGCTCCCCTTTCATCGAAGTCTGAGCTCAGGTAGGTCTCGAAGGCAAGATTTCAAGCCTCTGTAAAACTGCAATTTTTCATCTTAAAAATGTTGTCAAACTTCGACATATGCTATCAATGTCTGATGTGGAAAAGCTTATTCATGCTTTCATGACCTCAGCTGCTAGAGTGCTTTCTAGAACAAAGAAATATGATCATATTACTCCAGTTCTTTCATCATTGCATTGGCTCCCTATTAAATATCGTATAAATTAAACAATTTTATTGACTACCCACAAAGCCCTGAACAGCTTAGCTCCCCAGTATTTGAGGGAGCTCCTGGTGTATTTATAGCCCCTCACGTCCTCTATGCTCAATTAATTCTGGACAATTGATTATTTCCAGAATATCAAAATCATCTGTATGCAGTACATCTTTCTCATATCTGGCACCTAAACTCTGGAACAGCCTTTTTAGCACAGTTCGGGAAGCAGACACTCTGTCAGTTTAAAACTAGAATAGACACATCTCTTTGCATTAGCATACACATAAAACACAAATACTGTTGAAATCCAAATCCTCTAAAGGATTGTTAGTCTACATTTTTTAGGGCAACTGGAGCTGGGAACACAACTGGAGCTGGGAACACCCCCCCCCCCCCAAAAAAAAGTTATTTGAACGGCATCTGCGCTTATGTTAGTCTTTTTTTTATTATTCCCAAGGTTTCCATAATCCTGGACCAGGCCGTATCCTGAGCAGCTGCTGTGATGGTTATGGAGGGGGGGAGAGCATGAGACTGATTCTTGTAAGACCCCAGTGACAGAAAAGTCCTTGCATTGATGCTGAAGGGCCAGCCTGTACACCAGCCGGTGTACACTCTCAGCTGCGGCTTCTCCACGATGAACATCCAGCACTCTCCAGCCTCCGGCGCCTAGACTGCAGCTCTGCAAAAGACATTTGGCCATAGAAGAAATAGGCGTGCACAACTGAGCCTGCTTTCTCTCTAGGTTTTTTAATCCTTCACTTTCGTCAATTGGTGAAGTTTTATCTCACTGCTGTCGCCACTGGATTGCATGGTTCGGGACCTGTGGAGCTGCGCATAGATGGATTTGCTCTTCATTGTTCGAACTCTCAGCAGTGAATATTAAACCACACTAAACTGAACTAAACTGAACTTAAACACTGAAAACTGAACTGACACTGTTTCAACTTACTATAATCTTCTACGTGAAGCTGCTTTGACACAATCTACATTGTAAAAGCACTATTCAAATATAGATGAACTGAATTGAAATGAGAGCTCCCCCGAATTAGTTTGCTCGTTCAGCCTATTCCTTGATCATTAGAGATCGTAATGAAATAAACTGCCAACTACACCAACACATGCCCACACAATGATTGACCAGCACTAAAACACTGATATACTCATTTGCCAATAACAGCAACTCTTTGTTTACTAGTTTGTGGGCGTTTGAGTAGTTGCTGTCATGTGATGTGCGTTTGACAGAATGGACTGTACCTCGCATTAGTTTCATACAGACTACAAACCCACACAACTTTTGTTTTCAAGTGCAATTGGTCCATTGAAAAGTACAGTTTTTAAACTTTACCTGGATATATTCCTCATGTGTGTGAAGCAAGTATCCGCTAAGATTCCAGTGTGTTTGCTGACCACTACAACTGTCGTAGAAGCACACGTCTGGGTCGAGCATCTACCCCGAAGAATCGTCAGTCTATAGAGGAATAACCAACCTACGTCACGCATGACGTCACACGGGTTCATGGTTGCAAAAAAAGACTGGTTGCAATAGCAAACATGTCGTGCGGTTGGATGCCAAATTCTAAACTTTTCTGTAACTTTTACCGTACACCACACTGCTTTTTAATGCCTACTGCAGATGTCTTTGGCTAAAAGGGAGCTGAATGGAGTGAGGACCTAATTAAAAATGCTTGACTCTGCAGTTCTTAGTTTATATATATTCTTAGTATATATATATTCTGTTGCCAAAACAAATTCCTTGTGTGTGTGAAGCACACTTGGCAATAAAACTGATTCTGATTCTGATTCTGATTTATATCAGGTAAGTTCACGCTATGCTGAATCACACACATTACCCGCTTTTGATTGCAGCAATGATTTTAGCAAAAACAGTTAAATATGGTGAATTAAACTGCGGACACTGAATGCTTAGAATGAAATGTAATAATGTAAGTTCACACACCCTGCCATACAGGTGCAGTTCACTGTCACTGTATCAGGCCTGGTATGTGTCCCCTGCTGCACTTGTTAGTTTCACACCTGTCTCTCTTGTGTCTCTGACTGATACAGTAGGCCAGATAAAACTTAGCAGCTGTCCATTGGATATTTTTCCATCAAAGTTTTTAAGCTAGCCTTTGAGATTATTGGCCTTAGTATTTTGTCCATTATAAATAAGAGTCTTGTTTCTGGTGTGGTGCCTTCTCAATTGAAACATGCTGTAGTGCAACCTCTTTTGAAAAAGCCAAAATTGGATAAATCTGTGCTGTCCAATATTAGACCTATAAATAAACTACTCTTTTTATCTAAGATTTTGGAGAAAACTGTTTTAACACAATTGCAAAGCTTATCAAATTTAATGATGTTCATGAATTTTTTCAATCAGGTTTTAAGGCATATCACTGTACTGTGTCTGCACTGCTACAGTACGTGTGATGAATGACCTTTTGTTATTTAGGGAATCGGGGCACTCTGTGATCCTTATGCTTCTTGACCTTACTTCAGCTTTTGACACTATAGACCACGAGATCCTTATTTCCCGTCTTGAGAATTTGGTGGGCATTCAGGGTTCTGCTCTTAAATGGTTTAGATCTTATTTGTTTTGCTTTTGTGTTAATGTTGGTCAGATCTTTTCATCCTCCAGACCCCTGACATGTGGAGTCCCACAAGGGTCTATCCTTGGACCTATTTTATTTTCTTTATATATTTTACCTTTAGGATCTATTTTTCGTAATTATGGGGTGGCTTTTCATTTTTACGCTGACGAAACTCAGATTTATGTCCCTCTTAAAATAATGATAAAAATGGCCTTGACTCCCTTGTGAGATGTCTAGTCGAGGTTAAGACTTGGCTGTCATCAAATTTTTTAAATTTTAATAAAAAAAAAAAAACCTGAGCTCGTCTGGTTTGGTGATCCTAACCCTCTACATTTATTAGGTTTTGAAGAGCTATCAACTTATCAAAAACCTGTTATTAGAAACCTAAGGTTTCATTTTGATAGTGATCTGAAATTTTACAAACAAGTAAATTCAGTTGTTAAATCCAGTTTTTTTTTATTTACGACTTGTGGCAAAAGTAAAGCCATTTCTCTCTTTTAATGACCTTGAGAAGATGATCCATGCTTTTATTTTGGGAAGACTTGACTATTGCAACTCTCTTTATGTGGGTATTAGTCAAAATGCCCTGAATAGATTGCAATTAGTCCAAAATGCGGCTGCGAGACTTCTGACAGGGACTCGCAAGTATGAGCACATATCCCCAGTTCTTTCCTCTCTGGACTTGCTGCCTGTCAGGTCACGGATTGATTTTAAACTATTATTTTTGTTTTTAAATCCTTAAATGATCGGGCACCACCTAACTTATCAGACCTCCTACAGGTATATAATCCTGGTAGGTCACTAAGGTCTTCTGATCAGTTTATTTTTTCGGTACTAAGGTAAGAGAAGTGGGGATCAAGCTTTCACTGTTATCCACCCCATGTCAGATACACTCCAACTCTATCTGTTTTTAAAAAGCTTCTGAAACTCCACCTTTGTTCTTTAGCATTTAAACCTTTTTAACGATCAGGGGTTTGTCTTATGTTTTAATTGTTATGTATGTGATGTAGGTTTTATTTTAAATAGCATTGATTGTGTTCAGCACTTTGGGCAACTTTGTGTTGTAAAAAATGTGCTATATAAACTAACTAACTAACTAACTAACTAACTAACTAACTAACTAACTAACTAACTAACTTGTATAGCTCCGTCTTCTTTCCTTGTTTTTGGCTAGGCAGAACCTTGGTTTAAAGCACTACAAAGTTTTGAATCTGGTAATCATGGAGCATTATTTCTTGCACATGACCACACAGAACACAATTGTTGGCATCCCAAGACTTGTAGGCCTTTAACTTCTCTTTTGTAAAATCACTTGGAGTTTCAATGTGATAGTTGTATTTTTCTGGCTGGATGCTTGGCCTTTTCGTCTTATCCAATATCCATTAGGAGGGTGCTATTGCAAATGGACCTGTCAGACGAACGCCACACATTTTAACGTTAATTTTGCTGAATAATTGTGCTTATCACTGGGTGACCAGCTGTTATGCTGAAAGCATTATGTAAAAAATATATATAATATGTAATCAATATATCTATTTTTTAAGACAACAAACTCTGTACCGCATCGGATGTCATTACCTCGCTGTAAATGCTAGCGCTCTTGTTTTTTTTCTGCAACTTTGCAGCGCGCACATCCTGAATGTTTACGAACCGGTAATTTGTCTATAGTGATCTATGATTGGCTAATGTACTAGTAGGCGGAGCTTCATTCGCCATTTTGACCGTTACACTTTTCCCCATTCAAAACTGTATGAGTGACACGTCTTGTGTATTATTGAGTCTTTGCTAGTATTCAGCTTAGTGACATTTAAAGGCTTAACTAGGTTAATTAGGCCCAAGTTAGGGTAATTAGGCAAGTCATTGTATAACAGTGGTTTGTTCTGTAGATAATTAAATATTGCTTAAGGAGGCTAATAATATTGACCTTAAACTGTTTTAAAAAATAAAAAAATTGCTAAAATAAAACAAATAAGACATTCTCCAGAAGAAAAAATATTATAGGAAATACTGGGAAAATTTCCTTGCTCTGTTAAAGGGTGAATACTTGTGACTTCAACTGTAGATGCATTTCTGAAGTACAGATTGCCATTAAGTTTTTGCAGAATACTTGCACTGTTCCCTTCACAAATGCTGGCGTATAGCTACTCATCAGCCACATCATAATCTTTAAGATTATACAGCACTTTAATAAGCATGCCGTTTTCCGATAACACATTATAGCAATTGCAATTACGTTATTTTTTTCCCACACTCCTGAAACAAGCAACCTGTTTAGCTGCTCGCTGGACAAGAAGCAGCCCGTCTGTGAGCGTTTACTGCAGAAGAACTGTGATTATGATGCAGAGCTTGTGTGTTTTGATTCTTTATTTGTGCTGTGTGAGGTCTTTGAAACCTGTGTTTGAAGTCCTCTTGTTTTAGCGCCGACTGAATATGCCTAGCTTAATTTTTTCTGCAAAGTAAAGCTTGAGCGGCAGATCAAATAAACACCGTCAGCAAATACAGAGAAGAAACGGCACGATTGCTCTGCGTTTGCCTCATTTACTCAATACAGATTTACTTTGGCTTTTATTATGTAGTATGTCATGGTACAGACACTAAAAAAATACCCTTAAAAAACAATGGTTCCTTTCTTTCACACTTTAAAAGGGACCTATTACGCTAAAATCACTTTTATAAGGGGTTTAAACACAGTTGTGTGTCAGCAGTGTGTAAATATAAGCAACCTCCAATGGTAAAGTGTATTAATTGTATTTGTTTATAATCCGACTTGATAAAAACAGTCTGCAGAATCACTTTAATTGACATTCTCCCTTTGTATGTGTCATCAGAGGGGGAATGCCCCGCTCACTAGTGACCATCTCATTAGCATAAACAGCTCTGAGTGAGAAGCAGCCATTGGCTATTAGAGTTTTCACCTGCTGAAGATAATGTCTACTATCGAGTCAATCTAGGGCCATATATACTTGCAAAAGCTTTGTAAACGAAAAAAATAAGTGTTTTGATAAATAAAACAAAAATAAAGAACTGCAAAGGGAAAATGAAGTTTTGAGAAATAAAAAGGAAATTGTTCTTCCGGCAGCGCTACGGCCCGTGTGGAGCCCTGGCCTCTTCCACCACTCCTCTCAGGCTTCCCGATCCAAAGCCTGCTTTTTCCAAGCATGCACTCCTAGGGTACGTAGATCGTCTTCTACATCATCTAACCATCTCTTCCGTGGCCTACCAGGACGTCTCTTTCTTTCTAGTTTTAGCTTGTATGTTCTTTTAACAGTTCTTTCTTTGAGGAGTCTCTCTAAGTGGCCCAGCCATCTTATACGGTTCCTCTTTATTTCCGTGACCAGGCTTAGCTTCGCATGCATGTTTGCCACTTCTGCATTATTCCTTATCCGCCATTCACCTTGGTCACGCTTCGGTCCATAAATCCTCCTTAGAATCTTCCTGTCCCATGTGTTAAGAATCCATTCATCCAGAGTTCTCACTGCCCACGTTTCACTGGCATACATTACCACTGGCCGCAGTACTGTACTGTAGAGTCTTTCCTTGCTTGCTCGGCTCATCAGACGGGATTTAATAAGATTCTGCAAAAATGAAATTAGCAAACTTAAAAAACCTGCAAATAAAAATCAAGCAGTGCAAATAAATAAAATATCTGCAATGTTTATATATTTGCAAAACATTTTTATAGCATTGCCTTTACAAAACCCGTCCAGTCAATTGCAATGCTCATTTTAATTAGCTGTTTAGTCTATCGTGAGTTTGTGATGCTGTTTTTATTTTGCACTTCACGATTCTGCATGTTTCACTTTGTGGCTCTGATTTGGTTCAGAGTTAAGGGAACTTGGGCATTTACGGCAGGCCTACTGGGCTGTAAGACTACCTTGGTGATACTGTTGGCCCGTTTCCACTGAGTGGTACGGTACAGTACGGTTCGGTGCGCTTTTATGGCCGTTTCCACTGTCAAAAGGCGTACCAAACCGTACCGTACCACCTTTTTGGCACCCTGTCGAAAGGGTACCAAACATGAGAAAGGGTACCAATAGGTGGTGCTACATGCGCAGCTGACCGCTGATTGGTTACAGAGATATGTCACGAGCTCGTGGAGCTAGCCAGAATCAAAACAATGGAACCGCCAAGTTTTATAACACAGCCGAGACATTATCGTAATACTTTATGCATATAATAACGAGCCATAGTTGACCTAAGCTCAAACAAAATTTGTCATCGTCTTGATAAACAGCCACAAAGCCTGGGACAAATTCTGCCGTGTCTTGTTATTTTACGAGCTCGTCTACAAGTGCGAGCGGTTTCACTTTGTCCAGAGAGCTCGCGATCGCATCTATATTTTCTGTAATCTAAGTTTTCTGTAATTGGTAACATATCGGAGACTGTAAGGGGCTGTATGTGTTCATATATGTTGCATTTATTTATTTTATGTAAATGCAACGTTACAGTAGGCTATTTCATCATCATTATTGCTATCATTGATCTGCAGTTATAATCAAATGATGTTCATAGAAAGGTTAGTAATAAACATGTATACACAAGTATTTATGTGTATGAAGCATCTGTGTTGTGAGAAGTGCTTCTCATATGATATGTGAACGACCTATACGGTGTTACTGTGAGATTTTCTTGAGTAAACATGACGTCGTCTGAAACTTTCTGTCGTACACCACGCCCACCAAAAAGGTACCCTTGGTAGTGGAAACGCAAGTCGTAGGTGAGTCGTACCGACCTGTACCGTACCGTACTGTACCTCTCAGTGGAAACAAGCCATGTGTTTCCAGGTCATGACGCTTAAATGGAGGCAGGTCCAGGCCAGCCATAAATGCCCAAGTTCCCTTGACTCCGCCCCTTGTTAAATTAGGGCCACAAAGTAAAATGAGCAGAAATGTGAAGCGCAAAGTCAAAACTGCATTGCATATACATGGTTGACTGAAAAAGCAAATCAAAATGAGCATTGCAATTGAATGGATGTTTTTTTTTAAAGGTAATGCTATAAAAATGTTTTGCAAATATATAGAAATTGCAAATATTTTTGTTTTTTGCACTACCTAATTTTTATTTGCAGTTCTTTTTTGTTTGCAATTAAAATTTTTATTTCTCCTAACTTAATTTTTTTGCTCACTACTTTATTTTTTGTTTGCAAAACCTTCTTTTATTTTGCAAGTACATATGGCCTTAGATTGACTCCATAGTCAGCATAGACTAGAGCAGGGGTGCCCAAATTCGGTCCTGGAGGACCGCTGTCCTGCATATTTTAGTTCCAACCCCTATCAAACACACCGCTGTTTGGGGTCGTTTCATTGGGCCTTTTCCCCTTTACAAGCAATTTTTCCAAAGATGTCTATTTCTTACTCATTTTGTGAAGTTTATTTATAAACTAATTTCGAGAGGATCATGTGTTTATGATTGATTGCAGCCGGTCCCACATTATTCAATTTATGATTCACCAATCAGACGCAGTGGTGCAGCAGGTAGTGCTGTCACCTCACAGCAAGAAGGTTGCTGGTTCAAGCCTCGGCTGGGTCAGTTGGCGTTTCTGTGTGGAGTTTGCATGTTCTCCCTGAGTTTGCGTGGGTTTCCTCCGGGTACTCCGGTTTCCCCCACAGTCCAAAGACATGCGGTACAGGTGAATTGGGTAGGCTAAATTGTCCATAGTGTATGAGTGTGAATGAGTGTGTGTGTGTAGATGTTTTCCAGAGATGGGTTGCAGCTGGAAGGGCATCCGCTGCGTAAAAACGTGCTGGATAAGTTGGCGGTTCATTCCGCTGTGTTGACCCCGGATTAATAAAGGGACTAAGCCGAAAAGAAAATGAATGAATGAATGATTCACCAATCAGACGATTCCTAAGCCACTATAAATACCCTAATTTCAATTTAACAGCTATCTTCGTTTGGAAGAATCCACCCCTACTCCTCCTCCTTTCCTGGGTGGCATGGTGGCCCAGTGGTTAGCACTGTTGCCTCACAGCATGAACGTCACTGGTTCTAGTCCTTACCAAGCCAACTAACGTTTCTGTGCGGAGTTTACACATTCTCTCTGTGCTCACGTGGGTTTCCCCCGGTTCCCTCCCACCATCTCAAACATGCAACTTAAGTCCAAATCAGCACCATAGATATGCACCTAGTAGTTATTACTTAAGAGCAATCACTATCTGTTCATTAGCTACTACAGCAGGGGAGTTCTCGAGATCTACCTGAGCTCAAACTCCCCGCTTGCCCTGCAAATGAAAGGGAGCCCCAGGCTCGAGGGCTTATGAGCTCAGGGCTCTCTCCCGGGACAGCATGCCAAACACGCTTTATAATCAATCATTAGCTTAGTGTGAACTCTTGAAGCTGCTTGTGGGTTAAATTTTGGTGCTCAAGTGACCGAGATGTAAGCGAGAGAATTCGGCCATTTAAAAAAAAAAAAAGACTTTTCAAAATAAAAGACAGTTTAGACTTAAATAATGTAAATAAAACATCAGCGAGGCTTTAATATGTTGTGTTTTATTTAAATGCACAGAGCAGCATTATAACAGAAGCCTAAAATGTATTTAGTCTAATAAAACAGAGCTTCTTCTCCTCATGATCACAAGGTAAAGAACAGGAAGTGATGGGCTGTGGCATAATAAAAGCTCTGCTGTTTTCCTGCTGCGTCGCACTCATTTCCCATCAGAAATTGCTTCAGCATTTCTCTCATATCTCTTCTTTCAGCCTCATTCTGCCTCATACTAGGATGATAATAAGACTTATCATCAACACGATGAGTCCTGTAGGATGATAAAGTCCCATGATTCCACACTGAGTTGTCAAAATATGCCTTTGTTTGTTGCAAACACAGGAATCTGCATGAAATTGTAACATGAATTTGTGACATTTGTACAGAAGTGGCAAATTCATACATATTGTAACAGTGTAAACTACATAACCATAATTACATAACTTAATAAATATGTTTTATTTTTATTTTTAATTGGTTGGATTGTTTATTAGCTTCAGTTTATAAGGAGTTCGGTACACAATGAATCAATTTACATGAACTCACAGAGTGTTAGTTTTGTTGTGGCTGTTTTGTTTTGATGGCCATGGCTGACTAATGCTGTAAATGAGACACAGATTACACTGCTACTGTATGACAGCATTAATTAGCAAGTTCCTAAAGGTGTGATCTCCACAAGTCACTGTTGTTTTAATGACACAGGAGGCCATATGTGGGCCTTCATCACAAAACGCCCATGATGAAATGTTTGATTCTCCAAGTGTTTCCAGGATAAACCACCTCCTGTTCGCTTTATCAGCTTCCTGACCTCAAATCCTTTACAAACATCCTCTCATGAGCAACTGAGGATCAAGCCCAACATATTTCTGAGCCACAAAAACCCTGAGATGTGGCAAAATCTATGATTAGCATTAGTGAGGTACACTTCATCCACACCTGAACCCAATTATCCAGGACTTATCCAGAAATAGACCATGAATATCTCTTTTCCTATGATGCTTTACACTGTTGTTTTCACTGAAATTAACAGCAAAAGAAGTGTAATTAAATCTCTATGGGCTGAAGGACGAGAAATGCTGTCATCATGTAAGGGTAAAAAAAAAAAGGAAAATAATTATTTTTAAAAAGTGTAAGTTTTCCCTGCTGAAAAATCCAGCTTAAACCAACCTAAACTGGTTGGCTGGTTTTAGCTGGTCGATCAGCCTGGTTTTAGAGGGGTTTTAGCCATTTCCAGTCTGGTTTCCAGCAATTTCCAGTCTGGTCTTAACTGGTCAGGCTGGAATTTATTACTAACCCTTTAACTGCCTGCTCGACTAAATGGTTGACCGTATTTTGACTGACAATAGGTGCGTTCGACTTGAACCATGGCTGTAGCCGGTGATCAACGAGATTAGCCGGGAGCAGGCGGGGGCGGAGTTGAAAACTGAGTCGTCAAGCCAGACAGCCGGACACTTGAGGGCTTAAAGTTGTGGCAGTCATGATAAACAATCACATGGCGTTCATCATCATTTTTTTTTTTTTTTTTTTTTTACAACAAAAGATTTACAGTACAAATAAAACAGAATACAGTCTCTAAAAAACTATAGTTCATTTTTAAACAATAAGGGATTTATGAATTAAATAAACAAACGCATGAGAGAAATGAGGGGAAACGAGAGGGTAATATAAACAAAAACTAATAGGCACAAATTCTAAAAGTTTAAGCTCTTTAGTCTAATTTGCTAAAATGCTAAAAAGGGGTTTGCATTTATTTACATTTATAGATATTTAACTTTTCAATATATGTTAGTGTAAAACTTAAAACAAGGTGTTTTAAGTCTTAACCTTCTACCGCATGGTGTTGCCATATGGCAACATGATATTTTTGTTCATTTCTCTGCCACTGTTTCTTTAAGACCAACGTTCTAATTTTTTTGTTGGAAAGAGAAGACCTTAGTTTAGCCAATGATGTGCTTTAGTTAAGTCACATGACATGCAGTGTTTTTCTGTGGTGCGATTTCTGACAGACTGGCGTTTATTGTTAGTAGTTGCTGAATGCAAATGTAAATGTCAATAAAAACAAAAGATCAAATTATGTCGGATCCACAAAAAAATGTGAGACATCACCTCCAGTAAGTTATGAGGACATATTCACTACTCAATTTTTTTTAATCAAATTAGTTTTTTGTAAATCGATCAAATCTATATTTGGCCAAATGGCAACACTGTCCAATAGTGGAACGTGCAATATTGCAATGTCTTAGCTAGCTAGCAAGGTCAGCTGTGAACTTTTTAGTTGTAACAATAACAACATGAATGCTAGTAATATAAATGTCGATTAGTTGTATGTTAATGGAATTTGCATTATGGTTAAAATCTGTTTTAATGGCAATACTACTTTTAAATAGACATGAATACAGGGAACAGTGTATTAGCGAGCACCACCATGTTCTATGGTTACTGGCTCTTCCTGCAGATGAAAGTGAGGATGAGATGGGTTTTAGCGACCGTGAGAATGATGAAGATTGGACATTTGATAAGAGCAGTGATGGAGACAGTTCAAGTAAGTTAGCTCAGAGGCATATAAGACAGGCGTAGTATAGTAGTGTAATATATAAAAATTGTTAGCTAGTAGCTACATTATTCTAATGCTTCTGGATATATATGACTTGTTATTTATTTGTTATAATATTTATATTTACTGTATGTTGTACACACGATGATACAATATTATGTTTGTTTTCAATAATATTCAGCAAAAAGAATGGAATAAATGAAAGCTGTTGGAATATCAGTTGTTGGAAAGGATGTAAAAGGTGTCATTCATAAGTTTTGTGTTAAAGCTTATAATACTGCAACACTAATTGAATCATTTCAAACTACAAAATTATTATTTATAAGCAGGGCCGGCGCGTCCATAGAAGCGACCTAGGCGGCCGCCTAGAACGGCATAATATTGAGGGCGGCAAACACGCCCCGCCGCCCAACCCAACGTACTAACTTTCATTCACAACATCAACAGAACACTTGCATAATAGGGGTCTGGCATAATAGTGAGGGTGGCAAACGCTCCCCGCCGCCCAACCCAACGTACTGACTCATCCGCAACATCCACCCCCCGTCCTCACTATATGAACTGGTCAGCTTTGTTTTCACTTTCGGGTTGAGGGCGGCGTGCTAGTTCATTGCCTAGAGCGGCAGTTCGGCTTGCTCCGGCCCTGTTTATAAGGAAAGTTCTAAATTAAAAAAATTCTAAGTTAGATCCACTATTGGACGCCATCATATGGCAACATATTATAAAGTACCTTAAAATAAATTAAATTTTCCATTTTTTTACAGCATTTCAAGTTAAGCCATTTTAAGAAAAGAAAAACAGTCAAATATTTTTTACAGATTTATCATAATGCGTGCAGTAGAGGGTTAAACAATAAATACGATTATTTTTGATAATGAAAGCATTTAAAAAAACACTTCAATCCAAAAAAAGTGAACAAAAGGACCAACATTAATAAACTACACTAAATAAATTTCCCAGAAAAAGCAAGCTACATCAATGGCACTTCTGAATAAACGGCTTGACTATATTTTACAATCATATATATATATATATATATTTTTTTTATTTTATTTTTTTTTAAGGGTGATGCAGTGGCGCAGTAGGTAGTGCTGTCGCCTCACAGCAAGAAGGTCGCTGGTTTGAGCCTCGGCTGGGTCCGTTGGCGTTTCTGTGTGTAGTTTGCATGTTCTCCCTGCGTTCGCGTAGGTTTCCTCCGGGTGCTTCGGTTTCCCCCACAGTCCAAAGACATGCGGTACAGGTGAATTGGGTAGGCTAAATTGTCCGTAGTGTATGAGTGTATGTGAATTCCCAGACATGGGTTGTGGCTAGAAGGGCATCCGCTTTTTATTAATTTGTTAAGAAAGCTTTACAGGGGTGCCAGGATCAGTGATAATAATTATTTTATTACAAGTCTGTAAGACTTATTTCAGTTAATATTTAGGTTATTTACTAAAATATATAATTTAAAATATTTTATAGAGACGAATGCAGTAAATCTGTATAAAAAAGGCAGAATAAACTTGTGCAAACAATCTAGTCATTATGAACAAATTGTTTAATTAAAGATGATACTGCAGTAAAATATTTGTAGTCTTTTAATAAGCATGATGTGTACAAGATATAAATTTGTTTTGAAATTTGTCCAATAATACACCCAAAACACACGTGGTTGTTGTCATGCTGTGAATCATGCTGTGTTATCATGCTCCAGAATCAAGAGCGTCTGTACTCCGCGTCTGACACCTTCAAACGCCACCGCGCGTTCACTGCGTGTCAGGATTGCCTTCTGAGGTACAAGTCATTTATTAGATGAAGAAAAGATTGACGCAGCTTCTCCTACTGCAGCAAATTCAGTTTTTACTGTTGATTTTGTTCTTTTTGACTCGTTGGATGGAAACGCTGCTTTATTCGATATTCCAGTTTTGCACATACATTTAATTTGCAGTTTTGGATGGAAACATAGTTATTGCCTACATTTCAGTCACACAAAGAACAAAGTCACGTACGAGAATGGCTTGCTTTTTTTTGATGAATAATTAGCTTAAATTAACTGATATTTTCCCAGAGATAGGTTACGGCTGGAAGGGCATCTGCTGCGTAAAACATGTGCTGGATAAGTTGGCGGTTCATTCCTCTGTGGCAACCCTGAATTAATAAAGGGACTAAGCCGAAAAAAAATGAGTGAATGAATGAATGAATTAACTGATCTTCGACAGGGATATCTACTGTAACTAGAAGAATAGGATTATTATTCGTTCTAAAAACTATTTATTAGTACTGCTTACATTCTAAATGTCATATCAGCTTCCAACACTTGATCAATAATAAGGTCAGACACACAAGTGCACTTTTACATCTATTAAAAACTCAGTTTTAGAAATGTTATCTTAAACTAATCAATATGAGTACCTTAAAAATAAACATTTCCACTGAACATTAAGCTAAGGTTATATGCATTCTTGTTTTGTCAAATTTGTTGTAGAAACTATGCAGTAGCCTATTTTATCTAATTTAATGCAATTTCATCTGAAATAACTTCAAAATTATGGCCAATTCCCCACTTTTTCAAATGAAAATTTGACATTATTTTTAAATTATTCTTAAATATTTTAAATGTAAACTTACACATTAACTTAAGCAGCAATGTTTTCCCACGCTAAAGCCTGGTTTATACTTCTGCTTTAAGTGATCAGATTGACCCACGGTGCAAGACTCACGCATAGACATGCATTTATACTTCTGCGCGCTGTTTCTGTTTCTCTGCAATACACTTCCTAAACGCTAGCTGGCAGTAGGTGTTTATGTTCCTCTGTGTCGAGTTTCTTTGCTGGTGTTTTGTTTTTTCTGAACACTTCCTTAATGTACTTGTGGCTCAAATTCGCTCATTTTGAGGCGGGAACCGGCGGACGTGCAACAACTTTAATCATAAGGTAAACACAAAACAACAGTCTCCATCCGGAGCTTCTTTACGGGACTTCTCACTTGTAAACACTCACTGCATCGGGCGCGCGGCTCTCACCTCCGCCCACACTTGTCAGCGCTACCAAGCCGACCAATCACAGAACTTGCGCTACACGTACGCGTTACATTTTTTGAGAGGTGCGCGTCAACGTCGCAAAAGGGGGTATGCGTCCATGCGTAGGCTGCGCCGTAGCATACTAATGCGCTTGACGCAGAAGTATAAATTAGCCTTAACTGTCTCTGCTTCACTGATGCTGTGGTGTTGCTTTTTTAAATATATGGTCATATTTGCTATAACTTTGCATGAGCACATCAAGTTTAGCTGGGGAAAGAAATGCTGATCTCTTTTTTCAGATGTTGCCATGATGACTCTTAATAGTTGCGCTCTATTGATAATGCCTTTTTAAAGTCACGGTGTGCGCGCTAGTCTGCTCAAAGTTGATTGACCTAACTCAGATCAGCTATTCTGAAACAGGCCCAGAGTGTGTGTGTGTGTGTGTGTGTGTTTTAGGACATATGTCCTTATAAATAGGTAAAAAATTAAGATGTTGTGTATCTAGTTTTACATATGATAAATACAAAATAAAGTGTGTGTTTTGATTCCCTGATTTTTTAAAAGCATTTCAATCTTTGTCTGAAGGTTCTAGTATAAAAGGAAAGCATAGTATCTGTAAACCACCTTTTTTCTGGTTTGAAGAAACTGTCCTTGTAAGTCAGGCTTGTGTGTGTGTGTGTGTGTGTGTGTGTGTGTGTGTGTGTGTGTGTGTGTGTGTGTGTGTGTAGCAGATCTGAGAATAAAGCAGACTTTGACTTGGATTTTGTGTAGTAAAGGTGCAACTAAACAACAACCACGACAAACAAAACCTCATTGACAGAACAAGACGGATGCGGGTCTCCATCTTACACACAATCACAGGCCAACAAAAGGAACAAACGTGTGTGTGATAAGCAAACGCCCAGCATTACCTTCAGCCTCAAAGAGCAGCGGAGATAAAACTCATCAAACACACTCTTGTCCATCCGTGCAGAACCGGCCCGGCCCACTCGAGGCAGCGTCACGCTCCTGACAGACAATACACACACACACAAATAAACATCCCATACACTCATAAACACACACGGATGCATGCACATATACACATGGATATGCATGTATACACACAAATACACACATTAACATACATATCCACTCAAACACACACACTGATATACATACACACATACATCCAAACACACATGAATATAAGCGCACACACACACAAACACACACGCATATACACTCACCGGCCACTTTATTAGGTACACTTTACTACCAATCTGGAGCCCCTTTTATCTGCATGATGCAGGTTTCACACGATGCTCAATTGGTACTTATGAGCCCAAAATGTGCCAAGAAAATACCCCCCACACCATTACTCTACCACCACCAGCCTGAACCGTTGATACAAGGCTGGATGGATTCATGCTTTCATGTTGTTGATGCCAAATTCTGACCCTACCATCTGAATGTTGCAGCAGAAATCAAGACTCATCAGACCAGGCAACATTTCTCCAATCTTCTATTGTCCAGTTTTGGTGAGCCTGTGTGAATTGTAGCCTCAGTTTCCTGTTCTTAGCTGTCAGGAGTGGTGACAGGACAGGTCTTCTGTTGCTGTAGCCCATCTGCCTCAAGGTTGGACGTGTTCAGAGATGCTTATCTGCAGACCTCGGTTGTAACGAATGGTAATTTGAGTTACTGTTGCCTTTGTTTCAGCTGGAACCAGTCTCCTTACAGGATATTTTCTTATTTTCTGACCATTCTCTGTTAACCCTAGGGATGGTTGTGCGTGAAAATGCCAGTAGATCAGCAGTTTCTAAAAATACTCAGACCAGCCGGTCTGGCACCAACAACCATGTCACGTTCAAAGTCACTTAAATCACCTTTCTTCCCCATTCTGGTGCTCGGTTTGAACTGCAGCAGATCGTCTTGACCATGTATACATGCTGAAATGCATGGAGTTGCTGCCATGTGATTGGCTGATTAGAAACTTGTGTTAAAGGTGCAGTATGTAAGTTTGACACCCAGTTGTTAGACTAGGTATTGCACTCCTGGATCAAAATAGATGCAAACACAGGATGCAAACACAGGATGCCAGATTGAGTACAGGAGCAAGTGATTTAAACAGATTTAAACAACACGCGATAGATGGAATATTGTCCATACTAAAAAGTGTTCTAACCAACACTTCGAATTGATATATTAAATGTGGCTTCTATTTCTCACAGCTGAACAGCAGAAACCTATGACAGTGATCACCTCAGGTAAACCTTGTGTACTTTATTCAGGGCTAAATACTAACAATGTGAGTTTGAATAGATTCTAAACCTTACCGATTCGTGAGTGAGTGCTTATTCTGTGCTTCTGAATGGCTGTATTTACATTTTTGTCGTGTTCCGTCTGGTCCAAACAGCCAAACTGCCCATTACTGCATATCTCATTACAAAGCATGTTGTTAGGACACAGGGTTACAATGTAACCTGCTCACCTAATGTTTACGTTCATAATATTTATATCATTTGCTAATTACAGTTTTTCCCAATTGTTTACACACATTTACTTGTACTTCAGACACAATGACTACAACATGTAACTGATGCACCAACCCCCTGAACCAATTCTGCTAAACTACAAGCACAATTCCTGCTTTACACTCAAATTGCAGATTCAAAACACACTTTTTTCAAAACACTACACACAATTCTCTGCATTTGGCACAATTTTCATGCAGAAAATCTCTTGTTTTCTCAAGGAACACACTGTCATTCACAATTGTATAGTCAGTTGTCCTACTTTGCATACTAACTCATCACACAGCTAAACACCTGTCACACATATTGTCAATTTAGAAATCAGAGCTCATCTCATATTCTCCATTTCTCAATCCTATTGATAATCTGCCTGGGGATGGAAAGTGTATGACCCAAATCCACATATTTATTTATTTATTTTTACTGTAACTATTCTCTAAATCTGTTGATGGCATAAGTAGGCCACGTTATGTGCAACTTTGTGTTGGTTGGAATGAACAATGCGTACACTGTTTTTGTTAGAAAAAAAATCAGTAAAATATACTTAGTAACGTGTATTTGTGGTGTTTTGTATACCACAATATTTTTTATATTCTGAAAAATTTTACAATGCACTTCTGTAGGCCTCTGTAGCAAGTGTAACACTAAACAAAAAAAAAGGCTTAGAGTAAGTCATTATGATAAATGGAGAAGTGGTCATAGTGTTTTACATTAAGCACATTAGTGATCAACCACTTCTTATAAATGTTGAAGAAATTGTAAAGAAATCACATTGTTTTGAATGTAAAGTTTGATTTTGCAGGAGAATTTAAGGGTTTTGCCCAATGTGTGTGTGTTTTGTGATTTGTGTGTAGAGTTCTGACAATATGAGACATGCAAACAATTGGGAAAAACTGTAATAACCTCATGTGGAACTGAATCAGTCTCATTTTGATGTCTGATACTGTCTATTTCGGTCACGGATGCATGCTTTCAGAGTCTTTCTGAATGAATGAATGAAATACGCTGTTTTCCAACAAGGCAACCCGCAGTGCTGAATTATAATTGGCTAAACTGGCATTGTGCAGGTTAAATTTACCTAAACAAAGACATCGTTCCGGCACGGAAAAAACATTTTCAAAGCAGAATATCTGACTTCAGCATTGTTTTTCAGTTAAACAAGTATGTTCACTTAAGATGTTTCTTAAATATCTGCACACATATTATGGTATTTTTATGCTTTAGAAGAGTCAAAAACTTACATACAGCACCTTTAAACAGGCTGGACGCACTGTTCCTGCTTCTGGTGTGAATGCCGGTTGTTAAAATGCACAATGGAAAAATACATGCTGATCTCACAAGGAAATGTAACTATTTTACGTTTTGTCAGTTTAGTCAGTCACTTGTAACTTGTTTGGCTAACTTGTACGAATTTGTATGAGTTCAGTTGTATGATCATGTACAATTTTAAAAAGGAGGCGTGTCACCAAAGCCCACCGCTAAACCCAACCATCATTCATTCATTCATTCATTCATTCATTCATTTTCGGCTTAGTCCCTTTACTAAAGTGGGGTCGCCACAGCGGAATGAACCGCCAACTTATCCAGCATATGTTTTTACGCAGCGGATGCCCTTCCAGCTGCAACTCATCACTGGGAAACAGGCATTTTTAAGCTTACCAAATTTACCTATACCGCATGTCTTTGGACTTTTTGGGTAAACCAGAGCACCCAGCGGAAACCCACGCCAACACGGGGAGAACATACAAACTTTACACAGAAATGCCAACTGGCCCAGCCGAGGCTCAAACCAGCGACCTTCTTGCTGTGAGGCGACATCGCTACCCACTGTGCCACCACGTGGCCCACCCAACCATCATTGCGGGATAAACAAATCATACTAAAATGTACAAATGAGATTATACAAATTTATACAAATTAAGGCTAATTTATACTTCTGCATCAAGCGCATGTGTATGGTCCAGCGCAGTCGCATACCCATCGCCGTGGCTGTTACTAGTTTGTCCAGTGGCTCACTGCGTACGTCGGGGGACTTGAGACATTGAGATTCGAGTCAGGAAAAGAACGGTTCCAGAAAGCAGACAAGGCAAAAACAAAAGCCAAAAAATAAAACAAACAAGTAAACAACAGGGTGAGAATGTGGTAAAATCTGAAAATGTGGTAAAAATCAGGCGAGGGATTTTCTTTTTCTGGATTGCTTTTGAAAACACTGCGTTTAGAGAAGTGGATGGGGGAGGGGAATCGCTCGATCAGTCAGTCAGTCAGTCGACAGAGGCCAGAGGGATGCATTTGGCGCTCTCCAGAAATGTATACAGGGGTACATAATCAATATGAGCCTGGGTTAAAAACATTCTGGGGTCCACATAATTGATTTGTGTTGGGACAATATGAAGGAATTATCATAAACTTATTAGTTTTTACAAATCTAATGATAAGTTCAGACTGCATGATTTTAGCTCTGATTTTGACTCACCGACAAGTTTTGAGAAATTGCCGACAAATGTACTATATATGTGCGGTACAGTCGATACCTTGCAGTCGATACCGACAAATCGATGCTCGTGCACGCAAGTGACAATCACACAGTATGAACTATCAAGTACGTGTTATGAGAAAATCGCAGATGAGTCGATAGATATTTGGCATGCTAAATATCTGGAGCTGTCGGCGATGCAAATCATGCCGTGTAAATGTGTTCTGACTGAAAATAACATCCGCGATCACCTACAGCCAATGAGAGAGCAGCATTCACTAGCGTGGTTACCTGCAGGCCAGCGGGAGGCTGGGGGAGAAGCTAAAGGCGCTCATTTTCAGTTGATTTGGACCCAAGAAATGGAGGACAAACGAGTGTAAAATTGGCACAAGCACTGTGTCTGTTTGACGTGTCATCTAATCAATATCACAAACTGGTCGAAAAGTAAAAAAAGTTGAGGAGAGATTGTTTATTCAATTCGAAAGCCAGGTGAGCAACACCTAAAGCTAAAGCCTTCTGTTTACATTATGTAGTTAATAACGAAAGATATATTACGTGATATATATTACGTGACCTCACGTTGTTTCCATGTCACTTCTCGCGTTTGTTTGGCTGTAAGACGTAGTTTGGACAAAGTTGTCTGTGATTCTTTCTATTTTAAAGTCATGCAGTGTGAACTCTCCTGTCGCCGATCCATCCTACAGTGTAAACACAGCGCCGACAGAACCCTAGCCCAGACAGTCATGCAGTGTGAAAACATCCGTGACACGACTACTTTGAAAATCATGCAGTCTGAACTCAGCATAAGTGTCCCCCTTTAAAAGACAAAATAGGAAATTGTATTCTTTCAGCTCATTTTAAATAAGTAGATTGAACAAGCAGTGAAAGTTATTTTTGGAGTGCATATTATATTTTCTTTGATTTGATAAATTGCAGTTTTTTTTTGCGATGATATAGAGCTGAAGTGTGAGTACAGCTCTTACTGTCCTCCTAAACGCCATCATTTGTCTAGCGGCGGAGGTCGTTTAAGTCTGAGCGTGACGCACATCACAGGCCGGACGACATTAGTTCAGGTAACAATTAGCAGAGGCAATTAACCTTTACAGAGACACCAATCTAGTAAAGGAGGACATGAGGAATGACCATCCGCACATATAAATCCCAGATATTACGTCTAATATGTATGATAGCTTCAGTACAACGACTACACGCTGCTGCTGCAATCCTCTCTTCTAGGATTATTCTAGAATGTTCATATTTGCATTAAAAATGATATTTGTATTTCATTCATGCGAGCTTTATCTACAGTAGTCTGAATAGCTGATTTATTTGTTTTTATTTTATGCTAATTTGTACTTTTGGTAACACTTTACAATAAAGTTGCATTAGTAAATGTTACTTAATGTATTTGCTAACATGAACAAGCAAGAAACAAAACATTTATTACAGTGTTTATTCGTCTTTGTTGACATTATTAGTGTATGTTAGTAATCAACTTAACTATCATTAACTTTTAAAACCTTATTTTAAAGTGTGGCCTTTTGTATTATGCTTCTTAATTTAGAAGAAACTGTTTAACTTGTTTACAACATTGACAGTGTTGTTTTAGTATTAACTATTTAATGGTGTTAATTGTATTTGGTATAAACTACCTGAGAAAAAGTATTACTGCCTATCCAAGTTTTAGGAACAGCAAATAATAACTTGACTTTTAGTTGACTATTAAAAATATGTTGTGCACCCTTCTCATCACCCCTCCTTACCGCATCCCTCCTCGATCTTCAAACATGTCGCGCGCACCCTGTCAAACACCACCAAACCACCCCTGACAGCTGAGCGGGACTCTGCAAAATAAACCGTGAAACTCTGACCAATGTGAGGAGAGTTTACTGACACGTGACTTGTTTTAGCCGTTTTGGTCCGTTTAGAAACTTTGCCGTGTGAAAGCGAACCGCACCAAGAACAAAGAGCAACAATGTAACAATTTTAATCCCTGTTTTGGAACAAATAAATCGATTCACAGGTGTGAAAGCACCCAAAAGTCACCTAAAAAGTAGCTAAATGTGTTACTTTGTTATTTTTAATGAAAGTAATGTGAAAGTATGTTATAAGAGTAGCTTTCGGCTTATTTAGAACACTGCTTATTTGCAGTTCTTAAGCATAAACTAAATTTTTCATAAATGGGCTTAATTCAGTATAATTGTACTTCACTTTATTTAAGCAAATGTAGGCCTATAGATTATTTGGTTGCATTTAAAACTTTTAACGGCGCCATTTACTGTTCTACGTTCTTCACTGGTAATCATTACTGATCTGTATGCCCCACCTACTGGCAGATAATGATTTTGCATTGTAATTCTGCAAAGTGTTTTCTACAGGGTTGATTAATGCAACATAATGTCACGAAGTCAAGATATGTTTTTTAATTATGTTTTAGTTTGTATTTTGAAATAATATAAATTTAATTTAAATAAACAATTACTCATGCTAGCTAATGGTTACTACTGGATCATCGTTACTCTGCAATGGTTGCCTCCTATTTAATTGCCAATAAGCTTACCACAGCCCATAATAACGCAAATAAACACCTAGTTTATGTTGTCATATTTTCATTGTCTTTTTTGTTGTTTCTAGCTTAATAAATAAAAAATAAATTCAGTATCTCAAATCACAGTTTAAAAACGCTTATATTTATATATTTATTGCTGAATTACAAGTTCAGTTTTGGACTGGCCTCGTGAAAAAGTTAATGATTTCGGATTCTTGACACATTTCTGCAATTTATTTATTTTTGCAAAAGGGTTGGATTACTCAAAAGTTTTTTTCAAAATTTCTGGCCTCGCCCCTGGCTGCATATCGAAAGTGACATAACCACAGGACTAAACAACAAAGACAACATCAACGCTTATAACGCCAGCTCTAAAAGGAGGATTTTGCTGCATAAGGTAGGACAGTGGCTATTATTTATATTGACTGCCATGCCAAGTGAAGTTTATTTATAAACTAATTTCGAGAGGATCACGTGCTTATGATTGCTTGCAGCCGGCCCCGCATTATTCAATTTATGATGCACCAATCAGACAATTCTTATGCCACTATAAATACCCTAAGTTCTATATAACAGCCATCTTCATTTTGAAGAATCCCCCCATCCACCCCTAATCCTCCTCCTTTCCTAGATGGGTAGTACGGTGGCCCAGTGGTTAGCACTGTTGCCTCACAGCAAAAACGTCACTGGTTCTAGTCCTTACCAAGCCAGCCAACGTTTCTGTGTGGCGTTTACACATTCTCCCTGTGCTCACGTGGGTTTCCCCCGGGTTCCCCAGTTTTCTCCCACCGTCCAAAAACATGCAACTTAAGTTAATTGACTAATCTACATTGGCAGCATAGACATGCTCCTAGTAAGAAGTTATATCTTATAAGCAATCACCATCTATTCATTAGCTACTACAACAGGGGAGTTCTCAAGATCTACCTGAGCTCAAACTCCCCTCTGGCCTTACAAACGGGAGGGAGCCCCGGGCTCGAGCATCTTATGAGCTCAGGGCTCTCTCCTGGGACAGCATGCCAAACAAGCTTTATAATCAATCATCAGCTAAGTGTGAACTCTTAAAAACACATTTTTGTTTGTTAGACAGAAGGCTACCATTAATCTATAATAGTAAAAATATAATATAATATAATATAATATAATATACACAATGTATTATTAGTATTATTATATAGATTAGTGGGTTAGTTTAATAAAATAATTTAATGTGTGTGTTGAATATAATAGACATTTGTTGATAGGCTGTGCTTTAGTTAAAACCTCTTCTTTGTCGGTTGCAAATCTTTTTAAATGCTCTAAAGGGTAGCAGATATATTAGCCTTACACTGGAGTTTGTTCAACCTCCGCCTATGCCCGGTCTGCCAGATGGCCAGTCCGCCCCTGTCCATGGGTTGTCATTTGTGACCACCAACCACAAAACCAGTCCGAAGTGTCTTTTAAATTGAGATTAAACATCATCTAAAAGCTGAACAAATAACAAACTGGACAAGACTTTTGTCAGGTAGTGTAAATACATCCCAAACCAATAACTAAACCTAACTACTATCTTACCAACTATTAATAAGCAGCTAATTAGTAGTTTGTTGAGCTAATACTTATTGAGTTTATTGAGCTCAGTTAGGGGTTTGTTAATAGCATGATTTGTTACTTAAGCTGAAATATTTGTAAACATGACGAAATGTGACTCCTTTAATGCACTAACTGACACATAATGTAACATTGAACCCAGAAACTGTGCTTTTCCTTTAAGGTATTATAGTCTGTGTGTTGTAAGTGTGTTGGTGCAGGTCACAGGCTGATTGAAACACACACATTAATCACTCCCACGCTCTGCCAAACTCAACATCTCGTGCGTGTGCGTGTGTGTGTGTGTGTGTTCGGTCTGATAACACACACTCTTCTCTCTTGTGCACAATGAAAAGGCCTGCGTGTGACTGTCTGCTCTTTAACTCCTGCTCTTCTCTGGTGTGTCTGATAGCTGAGCGGACGATAATCTCTGGATCCTCATTGAGAAGAGACTGACAAAAGCTGGAGGAAAAACAATGACAGAAAACAATAACCAGGCAGATCGGTCTGGAGGAAACTGTCCACCCACAGAGAGCGAGAGCTGACGTGAGCAAACAGCACTGACACTTCATTCAAGATTACATTCATTTTAGCCATTAGACAATTATTATTATTATTATTATTATTATTATTATTATGGACCCTTTTCACAAGACAGTTATTTAACACAGCATCTTACATCCTTGAAAGTTCTATTTTGATATATTATTTTTACTATGAACATCCATATGTATTCAGGGCTTGACATTAACTTTTTTATCACCTGCCACTGTTGCTAGTAGGTTTCCACCGTTACTAGCCACTCGCCATTTTCACTAGTCACAATTTTGTTGTTGGGAAAATAAATTTTATATGCATAAATTTGACTTTGGAATGGCTTGTGGCATGCTAAAATGACTTCATTTAGATTTTGTGTTTTTTCCACTTGCCTCCTCGTTCATTTAACTGTTTTTGTTTATGTGCTTACTCCATGAGCATGACCAAATTGGATATGCTTTCATAAAAAAAGTGTCGCATTGCAATTAGTTTTCTTTCACAGGACTTTTCAGGGCTCAACACAATAAGGATTTACCTTTTTTCTCTGGCCACACCAAACTAATTATTTCCCTAATTGCCACAAATTTTAAATAATGTGTCAAAACATTAGCAGTATAAAGCAAAATACTGCTGTATACATGCAGGGAGTGCAGAATTATTAGGCAAGTTGTATTTTTGAGGATTAATTTTATTATTGAACAACAACCATGTTCTCAATGTACCCAAAAAACTCAAAACTGAATATTTTTGGAAGTAGTTTTTAGTTTGTTTTTAGTTTGAGCTATTTTAGGAGGATATCTGTGTGCAGGTGACTATTACTGTGCATAATTATTAGGCAACTTAACAAAAAACAAATATATACTCATTTCAAGGATTTATTTTCACCAGTGAAACCAATATAACATCTCAACATTCACAAATATACATTTCTGACATTCAAAAACAAAACAAAAACAAATCAGTGACCAATATAGCCACCTTTCTTTGCAAGGACACTCAAAAGCCTGCCATCCATGGATTCTGTCAGTGTTTTGATCTGTTCACCATCAACATTGCGTGCAGTAGCAACCACAGCCTTCCAGACACTGTTCAGAGAGGTGTACTGTTTTCCCTCCTTGTAAATATCACATTTGATAAAGGACCACAGGTTCAACTATGGGGTTCAGGTCAGGTGAACAAGGAGGCCATGTCATAAATTTTTCTTCTTTTAGACCCTTTCTTGCCAGCCACGCTGTGGAGTACTTGGACGCGTGTGATGGAGCATTGTCCTGCATAAAAATCATGTTTTTCTTGAAGGATGCAGACTTCTTCCTGTACCACTGCTTAAAGAAGGTGTCTTCCAGAAACTGGCAGTAGGACTGGGAGTTGAGCTTGACTCCATCCTCAACCCGAAAAGGCCCCACAAGCTCATCTTTGATGATACCAGCCCAAACCAGTATTTCACCTCCACCTTGCTGGCGTCTTGAGTCGGACTGAGCTCTCTGCCCCTTACCGATCCAGCCACGGGCCCATCCATCTGGCCCATCAAGACTCACTCTCATTTCATCAGTCCATAAAACCTTAGAAAAATCAGTCTTGAGATATTTCTTGGCCCAGTCTTGACGTTTCAGCTTGTGTGTCTTGTTCAGTGGTGGTCGTTTTTCAGCCTTTCTTACCTTGGCCATGTCTCTGAGTATTGCACACCTTGTGCTTTTGGGCACTCCAGTGATGTTGCAGCTCTGAAATATGGCAAAACTGGTGGCAAGTTGCATTTTGCGCCTTGGTTTTTCCACACGCTTCTTGCGACCCTGTTGACTATTTTGAATGAAACGCTTGATTGTTCGATGATCACGCTTCAGAAGCTTGGCAATGTTTTAGAGTGCTGCATCCCTCTGCAAGATATCCCACTATTTTTGACTTTTCGGAGCCTGTCAAGTCCTTCTTTTGACCCATTTTGCCAAAGGAAAGTAAGGTGCCTAATAATTATGCACACCTGATATAGGATGCTGATGTCATTAGACCACACCCCTTCTCATTACAGAGATGCACATCACCTAATATGCTTAATTGGTAGTAGGCTTTCGAGCCTATATAGCTTGGAGTAAGACAATATGCATAAAGATGATGTGGTCAAAATACTCATTTGCCTAATAATTCAGCACTCTCTGTTCACTTTTTATTCAACAAAAGAGTTGACAATTATATATATATATATATATATATTCTCACGCATCAATGCACAGGTGTCTGTTTTGGCTCAATATCCCAGATCAGCAGTTAACTATGCATACAACAACATATTAAAGCAACATTATTTGCTTTATTATAATAATATAAGGATGATTATTAAACTATATTAACAAAAAATAACAGCAAGCAAAAGAAAGCGGGTAAAAGAACATTCCGTGCGCGATAATGAAAGGATGATGCCGCGCACACGGTTAATGTTAGGCCAATTAATAATCTGTTCAAAGAATGGTTAAAGCGAAAGCAACAACAGCTGTTGCTGCTTACAAAGAATCTCAAGCCCTTAAAGGACTGTGGGTGCACGAGCATTGCACTAGTTTTGTTTTTAGGCACGGTTGCTTCGTGTGAGGAAACGGCACAAGAACTGTTAAACACTCGACGAGAGGATCACACGCACCAACATCATGGGGACATTGCATTTTGTTTGTGTGGCGAGGGGATGGAGAAGAATTAACCATCTTAGATTAAAATCCTGTCAACTACACTAGAATGTGGCAAGGGGTTGGAGAAGACTGTCTTTGAATAAAATCAGACTACGCCACCCTGGGAGTTACCCAGGGAAATAACTGAATTAGAAAAGGCAAATAGGTTTGTTTCCCTCAAAAAGGCAAAGTAGAAGGCATCAGTAAATCTGCCAAACCATTTAACAAAACAAGAAAACAATTAGGAAAAACAGTAACAAATACAAAAAAAAATTCAAAATAACAGGACTGAAGTTCCCACTGACTAAATACAAGTTTGGATAAAAGACTGACTTTACTCTGGCACACGCTCGCGCACTCGAATCACACTATCACGCACTCAGTGTTCCACAGCACACGTTAAAGAAGCACCACCATCAGTTTGGAAAAACACCAGTCATCAGTTGGAAAAGGCCTCAGTTCCTAAAATAAATTGGAAATACATAAATAAACTGAATAATAGCTTGAATGCACAATTAGTACAATCCGACAACAGTAAGTGGGTCAATCAGGTGAACAATGTACTTTCTATGATCTGGGTTGTGTTTCCAAAAAACATCGTTAGCCAACTAAGGTCGCAAGTTCCATCGTTACAAACATAGTTTGTTGATTTGGCATTTTCTAAATCTGTCGTTTCAACGAACATTCGCAAACTTGTATGCTTGCAACTAGACCTCTAGAGCTGTAGCTAGAAACATAGTTTCTGGCTGTGTTCTATTCCCAGTTATCCCCCCTATGCCCTATTCGTTTAGAATGTTCTAACATTTAAACATGGAATTATAAAAAAACAACAAAAAACATTAGTAATCTCTCTTAGGTGTAATTTACTTTCAAAGTATTTTTACATTTCAGTTTTAGCAATCTTCTTGTTTACAATTGTGCTCCCTTCGCAATGCACTTTGAAAACATTGATGTCATTTTGAACACAGCCGTCGCTCATGATGAAAGTTATAGGTGACCTATTATCTAAAAGCGGAATTTACGTTACGTCTCCAAAGCTTGTGAAAACAAAAACATACGTTAATGCTTTTAATTTATAGTAGGTTATTTATTAAGTATCTGTACTGTATATGACATGGGCCTGTTGGTTAGAACATTTCTGCAGTAGTTTGCATGTCAAATTGTAAAAAAAAATTGTTTTAAAAAAAAACAAAAAACTTAATAATAATAATATCATTATTATTAAAGTATAATTTTTTAATTTCCTAATAAATAATAAATATTAAATTTAATTTTTTTATCAATAGCCTCATTATTTATTTATTTATTTATTTATATATGATATTAGAATACGCATGTGATTTTATGTTTTAGAATAGAATATTTAATATTCTCATCTCAATAATATTTGTAAAGGAAACATTGGCCCTGTATGTTCCATTTAAATATATTTCAATTAATATGGAAAACGAGTGCATGTTTTTGCCATAACTAATATTGAAATTTTTTTTAATGCGTGCGTTTGTAAAACCATATAATTTGCACAAAGAAATGATGGGGTTCTTATCTAAAGTAGTAGTTACCACCCCGTTTAGAGCATCATTATGGCCGTTTTATGTTATAACTAAAGCTGCGGTCACACTAGAGTTTGTTTGTGTGTGCGAAATTCTCTTGGACGGTGCTGCGAAAAGGAGCAAGATTAAACAAGATGATTAGACATGAAAAAAAGCGAGCGATTGCTTTATGTTTTCAATTTCTGTACAGAGAGGTCATGTTTTGATCCTCAATTGGTCTCACGCAGTCAAGTGATGCGATTTTTGGAGGTCAGAGTTCACCAAGCTTGAACTTTGCACCGTAGCGAACTGCGAAACTTGACGCATGACCCTGCATTTCCGGTCTGACGCATTCGCGTGCGCATGAATGGAAGTCTATAGGGAGAAAGTCCAGCGTGACCACAGCTTAATGTGGTTCAAACGATAGATCTGCGTGTCACATCCCCGGCTCATTCCTGCTGCTCCAATCACCAGTCTCCCTCATCATTTTGTTCCCTCAGCTCAAATTATCACTCTCCTTCAAGACACACATGCACCAGCAATCACAATCTGCTATAAAGACTCACCATTTCCAGTCGTTCATCGGCTGGAATCAAAGTCAGATGGTTCACCTTACCTTCCATTTTCCTTCTCCTATGGACGTTTCTCCTAACTTGCTGTGATTAAGGGAAGTGACTTTATACACTGATGGTTGAATGAAGATCCTTGTTTACAATGTGAATATCATACTAGTCTGCTCTCCATCCAAGTATATCACTTACCTGCTTCTCCTGTTAAACAATCCACTGTGTTTTGAATAAATTGATGAAAAGAGGGAACCATCCTTGTCTTCAATTGTGTAACCATGACACTGCGACAGAGAAACTACGGGTTTTGGGAACCACTCGTCACTACATCGTTCTTTTCCCAAATGATGCATCGTACTATGATAGTTCAGTTACGTTGAGTTACGTCATTGTTTGTGAAACGCACCCCTGGTTAAGAGACACCTACAGCTTGGAATCACAGCATCTCACATACAAACACACTCTGGATCCATACACCAACATAATTGACGACAATAATGAAAATAATGATAATAATAAACCCAGAGAAAGAAGTAAGTAACTTAAGAAATGCTCTGCATAGAATGAAAACAAAAGAAAAAACAAGCTGAAAATAAATGTTCACAAAACGCAAAAACAAAAGCAGAGCACAACTAACACAAATCAATACATCACCACAAACGCAAACAAATAACTGTACCGGCACAGTAGTAATCAAAAGCACAGTCCCCTTTAAACAACGGCGGTGATGGTGTCCACACGGCAGCCAACAACAGCATTGGGGTTCGCAGTAGGAGCGTGGTAAGAACAGCGGTCGCAAAAGTCCAGACGACCTCCAAGAACAAATGAGGCGATAGCGAAGATTAGGAAAACTAGAGAGCGAATAAAGTCGCTAGAGAGCGAATCCAATTGCGCAAAATTGGACGCTTTACGAGTACTTTTTGGTCATGTGTCCTAATACAACGAGGTGCAGGGAATCATGGCTGAATGGTATGAAAAAGGCAGATCAAATGCCGCTAAGTTATCCAGGTAAAACCATTACCACATACCTGCAAAGATGAACAGTCATCCAAGCCACCACAGCCCTGAAACATGCCACAACCACACAACCAGTGCTTAATTTGTGAATTGCGAGGTCGCTGAGCAGATCGGGTCAACAAATCCGGCATGAAAGTGGAGAGCGGGGGAAGGGGGGTTGTTGCGGACGAAAGTGAAGAGGGTTGGAGAGTCGCGGAACAAAGTGAAAGTGAACAGCGGACAGGGGAGGAAGGCGGTTAAAGAGGGGGATCGGTAAAATGAGGTGCCGGATCAGATTTCAGAGGTTCCGGATCTGGCACAAAATAAGCCCTGCACACAATGCACTATAACAATACCTGAAAGCTACATTTTACCTTTGCCCATTTAAACAAATGAAAAACCAATGTCAAAAACCTCTACTTGTAGCCACAAAGGTGCGCTCCAAACAAAGTGAGAAGTCGAACGTTATGCATCCCAAGCAACAACTAATCAGTATTTAAAAAGGCAGTGCTACTTGCTGATTGGATGATGCCAATGTCAATCAGATTGCACCGTCACTTTTGGAAAGGAAAATCGGATTGTCCATTGTCCAACCTAAAATCACCCAAATGTCAACAGCTGTGTCTTATTTCAGAGGCTACATCCTCCGAAGTATGCATTCAAAAGGCGCTGCTTCATTGCGCCGCAACAAAGACTTTCTCATTTCTAAAAAATTCAAAGGCGCCTTCAAATGCAGCCTCCAAATACATCCTTTGTTTACCAGCTAATGAAGGACACAACTGGTGGATCTTTCGCGGCTTCGAACATCCCAAGATTCATTGCGCGCTGATAATGGCAGGACGTTTTTGAAAGAAAACTCTGGATTACAGTTTTAAAATTATGAATTAGTTTTAATTTGACTTGAACATCTAAACACGTAAAAAAAAAAAAAAAACTAAAAATAGATTTTATAGACAGTTTACAGTTTTATCTGTACATCTATGTGTTTTGGAGCCGTAGGTGAAGACATGGAAGCAGAGTGAATCCAAATAGTTTATTAAACAAACAGTGTACACCAAATACAAGCAGAATCGTAATCAGACTTCAAGAGTTCACATTTAGCTGATGATTGATAATAAAGCTTGTTTGGCATGCTGTCCCGGGAGAGAGCCCTGAGCTTAAAGTAGAGGTGGTTGGGTGGGTGGGGGGTTCTTCAAGACGAAGATATTGAGATAAGAAAACTCTGGTTATTTATAGTAAGTTAGGAGTCATCTGATTGGATAATCGATCATGGGTTAATGCAGGACAGCTGAGAACAATCATAAACATGTGATCCTCTTGAAATTAGTTTATACATAAACTTCACAAAGTCAAACAAACAAAGAGGCAGTCCGAAAAAGCAAACAAGACAAGTCAATAAGGCAGGCTAAAAGGTCATAACAAAATGGCAAACACATTAATAAGAAAATGTTTAATAAGGCAGTGAAACTGGCAATACTTCGCAAAGAACAGACATAAACAGTGTGCTTATAAATGGTGGCTACCAGGAAGTACCATCAAGGTTGTCAATATTCGGGACATTAAACATTTTATTTGCGCTTATTAGCAGCAGCTGTTACCATTGCTAAGTATTGAGATCTGTCCTCTGTATGCTGCTAGATTGTCTCATTTCAAAACAATGGGTTTGGCCTGTGTGGACTTTGAAGGACTCACCTTGGAAGTCTACATCCTTCATCTGAAATGAGACACAGCTAACATCTAATGATGTTACAGCTTGATGTTGTGTGGACATTTCCACTATGACGTCTATCAGACGTTGAATTTTGGTTGGCATAGATGACGAATAAATGTCAGTATTTGACGTCAACATGACGCTGGTTTAAGATGTTGGCTCCACGCTGGATTTTGGTCACTTGACATCACAACTTAAATCTAACCTAATATGACTTTGTGTGCCTGCTGGCCATAATAGGATATTTTTCAAAATACTAGTATTTAACTTAAAGTGGCATTTAAAGGCTTAACATGGTTAACTATGTTAATTAGGCAAGTTAGGATAATAAGGCAAGTCATTGTATAACAGAGGTTTGTTCTGTAGACAATCCAAAACAAACATTGCATTAGAAGGCTAAAAATATTAAACCAGAAATGTAAACCAGACCTTAACCTTCCTGTTGTGTTCGGGTCAAATCTGACTGATTTACACATTAAAACACTCATAAATATTGTGTTTTACATCTGATTGCCTCAAGGCCTTATGATATCCTCCACACTATGCACTTGAACATATAAAAGTGATGATCACCTCTTTCATTGAAATTTGAGTGTTTTAGTCAATTTTGTTACACCTGTGGTGTTCCCGGTCAAAAGTGACCGCTATAGGAAATGAATGGGTAACCAGACTATATTCATCCATCAGACAGAAAACATCCCCATACATACCATCCCAACTAACTCACACTCACACTCAGACAAACATTTCAGACTGAACAGTGACTTTTGCAGATACACATCTCTTTTCCGGGCTAACGTGCCGATCCTCCAGCCTGATCTTGCAAGGAAACATAACTATTTTAGGTTTTGTCAATTTAGTGGCTTATTTATACAAGTTCAGTCGTGCGAAAATGTATGATTTTTCAAAATTTATAAAACAATGTATCTTATCTTCACACAGACTAAACAGATGTCTGTTATGTGAACCCATCTCTCTGTGTTTCTTTCTTTCTTTCTTTCTTTCTTTCTTTCTTTCTTTCTTTTTCTTTCAGCCAATCTCCGTTCAGCCCATTTCTGGGTCTAGCAAGAGCACTTTTAGCTTAGCATCAATTATTTTATTGGATTAGACCGTTGTCATCTTGCTCAAAATGACCAAAGTATAACTAGTACTAGCTCTGTGTCCATACTCACCGTCTATATCCTCAGCCACTATCCCCTATATTAGTACACTAATATAGTCCAATTGGAGGACTGAATAAAAATTCGTGCTTTGCTGGTTGATAAATCGTTCAGATGGATTAAAATTTTATTTTTTTGTCAGACCCTGTAATAGTTTTAGCAAGCTGTCTATTAGTAATGAAACTAAGTATTTTGATTTCTGTCATCTATTGTTCGTTTTGTAATACCTTCTCAGTGGCTATTTGTTTTTTCACTGCATTTATTTTATGTCGAATTCTATAAATTCATGTTAAACACTACTTTGAGACATTGTTTACAGCTAAAGAATGCTGAATAAAAAATTGGTGGTGAAAAATGTTTTTTGTGCTAATCTAAGAGCAGTTAAAACAGGCCGGTCAAATTTGACCGGGAACATTAAAGTAAGGGGCGGGATGTGAACACGACAGGAGGGTTAAAATGGTTTTAAGAATTAAAAACTGCGGTTATTCTAGCCAAAATAAACAAATAAGACTTTAAAAGTAGGAGAGTCAGTGTGGGCGCAGGAGAGTCAGTGGGATTGTGCAGGAGAGTGAATTGATGTGCAGGAGAGTAAGAGCTGGTTATAACCAGTCGGGGCGCAGTAGAAATCAGTTATCTTCATCAATATCTAAAGTAATATTATATTTCTTATAGCTATATAAGTCCATATAGCAAAAGGCGGGTACAGACTAAGATTGGGATGTCATTAACGCCCACATAAAAGGCATACGTCCCAAACCTTTTGGCAATATAGTGTATTTCTTTGTCTGTCAGAATGTCTCTCTTTATTTATTTATTATTATCAGGAGACTTACATAGTACACACATAGTTAATTCACTTTGTGCTCTTTGATGATTTGCCCCTAATGAGTCAAATGTTTTACCTTTCAAATGAAGTCTATTTAAAAATAAAGC
Source organism: Danio tinwini (assembly GCA_903798205.1). Classification (NCBI taxonomy): domain Eukaryota; kingdom Metazoa; phylum Chordata; class Actinopteri; order Cypriniformes; family Danionidae; genus Danio; species Danio tinwini. The sequence continues at coordinate 3,164,273 of CAIGQZ010032975.1, forward strand.
TAATTATGTGTGATGATTTCAGCAAACCTACAGTGAACATTATTGCCCCCTTTATCATCTTCTACACAGCCTAATGTTTGCCATTAAATTGATTATTTTGAGGTAATTGTGGCCATTTTTAATCACAGCTCACAGTCTTTTAAAGACAAAATAGCATAGCATGGCAGTTCTTCAAACAGAACAACTGCCGTACCTTCTTTGTGTGCAAATGCAACATCTTAGTATCAACTGTACATGTAATGCACGTCTTGTCAGATTTTAACATTGTGCAATACTGTTATTGCTCAGATTTGTCATCTTTAGATTGTATTCATACAAGTCACTGTGCTGATTGATCTGCCTTTTACACTTATCCTAGTGACTTAATTGCTATGCAGGTGTTAATGTTTTCTGAGAGTTTGTAGAGTGCTGCATTGTGATTACAACACTTCGAGAAATAGAGTAAAGATACAAGAGTCTTTTCAAACAGTACACCTTTGTTCTTTTTAGGTACTTATACTGTATGTACAACAATACAAAGTATCAATATGGACCCTATAAGTACTAATAAAACAGGCCCTAACTTTTAATTTAGTTTTTGAGGCGCCACCTCAGTAGCAGATTTTGTACCTTGTTTTTTGTACACTCAATCTAAGACATATCTCATAAAGCTATCTGGAACCTGTTCAGCATGTCAGGCCAACAGTAGGGAAACACCTCAGACAGATGGCCAGTTCATTACTGGGATAAACCAGACATTCATGTGCATTCACACCTACAGGCAATTTAGTGTCTCCAATTCATCTGACCTGCATATCTCTGGATTACGGGGGAAACTGGAGAGCCAAAAAGAAAGGCCTGCTGGCTCAACTAAGGAACTCAAATAAGGACCCTTATGCTGTGGGAAGACAGTGCTACTTACTGGGCCACAGCTTCATTGGCTAACAATGATAGTTACACTTATCTATATATAAGCAATACTTGCTTTGAACAGTTTGTAAGGAGGTGAACCACAGTGTTTCCTGTTGACACTTGGGCAGTGGTGGAAAGAGTACTGAAAAATCATACTCAAGTAAAAGTCCAATTACTTGCCTAAAAATGTAGTGCAAGTAGAGTAAAAATATCTGTTGTAAATATTACTTAAAGTATGAGTAAAAAGCTGCCCTTTTAAAAGTATTCAAGAGTAGTGAGTAGTGAGTATTATGCTGTCAAAAGCTGATGCGTTTACATGTAATCTGTGCATGTGTGTGTAAACGTAACATTCTGTAGTGCATTTAGTTATTGCCCAGAAGGCACACAACATCATGAGACATTAATATTAGGATAGATTTAGGTTGTTATGTCAGGTTACCAAAATTAATTGTCATGCCAACAGCTAAGGACAATGATATTTTGATGTCCAATAATGACGTCAAACGACGTTGATATTTGGTTGATTTTAGGTTGTTAGAAAGTGACCAAAATCCAGCGTCGAGCCAACATCTTAAACCAACGTCATATATGACGTCAAATACTGACATTTATTCATCAGGTACGGCAACCAAAATCCAACGTCTAATAGATGTCAGAGGGGTAACGTTCACATAATGTCAAGCTGTAACATTATTAGACGTTAATACTGGTTGGTTTTAGGTTGGACATTGACATTGGCCTGTCGTTGAGTTCTGACGTCAACCCGATTTTTATTTCCAAACAAAATGCAATGTCCCCATGATGTTAGGGTTCAACGTCAATCAGACGTCTTGTTGACGTCCAGTGCCTGCTGGGTGTTTAAGGCCATTTTGGTCATCATACAGTAAATATCTGTCATCTTCTCATCAGTGACATGCATCAAAACAGTCTCTAGGTCAATGCATGTAAAGATTTTGAACATCTTCTTGGACACTTTTAATGCTTCCAAACAGTTTGCTGCAATTATAAAGTGCACACGTCTTGAGGTAGTTCATTATGATGCGATTTACCTTCTACGGTATGTGCGATTTGATTGGACAGGAATCACAGGACTGATTTTTCTAATCCCAATGGACAAGAAAAATAAATTAGTTACTGCGGGTTGAAAGAAAGTAGTGGAGTAAAAGTACAGATACTGCACTAAAAATGTACTCAAGGAAAAGTAAAAGTACACATTTTTAAAGGTACTCAATAAATGACAATTCCTAAGAAAAACTACTCAATTACAGTAATTTGAGTAGTTGTAATTAGTTACTTTACACCACTGCACTTGAGTGTGGGTAGAGCTCTGAGAACAGCATGGTGTGAAAAGATCAGGGGTTCTCAACATCTCTATTGAAAATACGGAGCAGTCTAAAGTGAGAAATGGCACTGTCTGTATTCTATAAGCAGACTAAACCTTTGTTTCATAGTGGCGTTTGACATTTACACTCTGATCTGAGCAAAATGGATCCATACCTCTATGTCCAATCATTTTTGAAAACTTAAAATTTCATCTTTTCTGGAAACAGACATCCTCACCCATTCAAATGCTCACTGCGGTCAAGAATATCTCCCAATAACGTTATACACTGACTGGATGTCATGACAACAGTGTGCAGGAGAACTATTGGCGTAAAGGGCACCTAGGTTACCACTTTTTCCAGATTTAATATAAGTCTTTTGTGTCTCCAGAATGTGTCTGTAAAGTTTTAGCTCAAAACACCCATCAGATTTTTTTTATTATACCTTTCATATGTTTCTATTTTATAGCTCTGAGCAGCAGGTAGCGTTTTTTATGTACTGCGCCTTTAAAGCTAGTCCTTCACGGCCCACCATTTCCACGTGCCTTTCAGTGTTTCTTAATCTCTGCCCTCGGCTGCGTCAGACAACAGACAGACATGAAGGAAGCAGATCTCACGTAACGTTTGTGAGAAATACTACAGTAAGACCTTTACCAATGAGTATTTGATGCATTTGTTGTGGAGCTGCAACGATGAGTCACACACAATGTCGTTACAATGTTCACGTACACACACAGCGCGGACACGCACACACACAGACAGCGCGCGCATTTAGCTTTGCACTCTTTTTGCACGCAAATGTGACAGGATACAGGTTAATATCCATTGCTGTATGGATATCTGTTATGCTAATGTACAAAATAAACCTGATTTAACGTCAACAAGCCGGGATTGAAGCGTCTTCTTTTATAATTGTTCTGACACGCGGTTGTGGTGATGAAGTAAAGCTGAAGTAAATGGCTGTAATTGATTACACACATGCACTGTTTTAAAACATTTTAAACTCGTAAAACTCACTCTTGATCACATTTGATGATGATTGATGATCCTAGCGAACTGAACAGATCTTTTATTCCAGGTTGCTTTGCGCACATTCTGTCTTGTTGATATGATTATACACATTACTAGAGAGACATGTTAATACGCAGCTGTCAATCAATTCGGTGGGTGGGGGGACCGCACTCCTACGTCAAGTTGCGGTCGGTCTCAAAACAGCTCCAAATTGTTCCACCGTTTTCATTTTGTTCAATTGAAAAAAAGGACTGAGTGTGTTTATATCACCCCAATAATACGGTCTATACACTATACCTACACGTATGTCTGTCCAAACAGCTTGAAAAGTAGATTTTTCGCTATAGGTGCCCTTTAAGTTTTATTTCTTACCATCACCAATAATACATTCAAAAATAACAAGATTACACCCACGTAGCAAAATATCTCTGACCCAGCTTTGGCCCACACAATCAGCTTTTGCTTTGCCCACATGCCGCAGTAAACTATGGAACATGACTGGACCAAACATGGACCATATCTGAGCCAAGTTTTAGCCAAGTTAATAACCCATAACTGAGCCTGAACTGGGCCAGATATGTTGGTGTGTTACGAGTGCAATGAAATTGTTAAACATAAACCTTTAGGCGTGCTATGGACCTGCTTTTCTCAAAGCAACCTGATAGGTAGAAATTTTATTCTTTATTTGAAGATAATAAAGATGTATTTTAAATGTGGGTCAAGATAGGCCAAACTTCCATGGCCCATATCAATTATTAACATCTGGGCCAAATACTACATTTTACATCTGGCCTTAAGCTGCGGTCACACTGGACTTTTCTCCCAATAGACTTCCATTCATACGCACGCGAATGCATCAGACCGGAAACGCAGAGTCATGCATCAAGTTTCGCATTTCGCTGCGGTGCAAAGTTCAAGCTTGGTGAACTCTGACCTGCGAAATCTCATTACTTGACTGCGTGAGACCAATCCAGGATCAAAACATGACCTCTCTGAACAGAAATTTAAAACATGGAGCGATCGCTTGCTTTTTTAATGTCTAATCATCTTGTTTAATTCCACCCTTTTTCGCAGCGCCGTACGACAGAATTTTGCAAGCTCAAACTCTAGTGTGACCGCAGCTTTAAAGACTGTGGCACCTTTGCCAAACCAGGGCCTGTTTGGCCCACGTGCTGTAAGGCTGCTGTGCCAGATTTATGCCAAATCTGGGCCAGAATTATTTGCTACCTGTGCAATGTTTTCAAAGTAGTAAATCCACACATTTAATTAATTACACACAAGTAGCGCTCTTGAAATATGAACTGGAGGTGGGTACGGATTGAACTCTCTCCAGATCTGGATCCGGACCGTAGTTGTGTTTAGTTAAGTTGTGCATTATTCTGATTGCAAACAGGAACTGAAGCCAGGGAACAGTCTGAGGGCATGCAAGGCTCAGACAGGGGTCTTGTTGAGTTTTTTGGCATATGTCCAAGTGTCTGTGAGACCACAGGGCAGGGTTGGGCAACTCTGGCACTCAAGATCCACAGTAGAGTGTAGCTCCATCCATAATCAAACACACCTGTCTGTAATTTTCAGGCAATCATGAATACTTTAGATGTTTAAAGTGTGTCTGATTCAAGTTGGAGCTCATTGTTAAGCCGAAGTCACACTTGAGTTTGAGCTTGCGAAATTCTGTCGTACGGCGCTGCGAAAAGGGGCAGGATTAAACAAGATGAATAAACATTAAAAAAGCGAGCGATTGCTCCATGTTTTAAATTTCTGTTCAGAGAGGTCATGTTTTGATTCTGGATTCGTCCCACGCAGTCAAGTGATGAGATTTCGCAGGTCAGAGTTCACCAAGCTTGAACTTTGCAATGCAGCAACCTGCGAAACTCTGACGCATGACCCTGCGTTTCCGGTCTGATGCACTTGCGTGCATATGAATGGAAGTCTATGGGGAGAATAGCCCAGTGTGACTGAGGCTTTAATGTTAGCATCCCAAAAGACATCGTAATCCGAATGGCCTCTGCACTTGAGTTAGTCTGTCTGTTTCTCCTAAAGCTCTACTCTCATTGGGCAATTTCAGCTACGATTAGAGAATTTGAGAATTCCTAAAATATTCCTTAAGTCCTAAGCTAAAATCTGTGGTCTTTGAACCTGACATGTTTACCAACAGTCATTGCAATCAGATTTTCCCTCCAATGAAGTTCTTGCAGTGTCAGATTTCAGACAAGTTCCTGCAGTGTGATAACAGCCGTGATGAATGTCAATCTAAAATCCAATAGATGGGTCAAATCTGATGATGCAATCTACATAACTTCTTAAAGCTACAACAGGGAAATGTCATAACAACCCCCATCAGCCCCCCGCCCCACCTTCCATGATTTTATAATTGAGGCACGCTGTGAGTGTGAAATTAGGCAAGGCAAGTTTATTTATATAGCACATTTCATACACAGTGGCAATTCAAAGTGCTTTACATAAACAAGAATAAAAAACAAGTATAAGAAAATAAAAAAAACTAATAATATGATTAAAACAGATAAAAACATATTCAAATGTGTTAAAACAGGTTATAAAAGAATGAAAAAGAAAAGAAAAACACAATAGTGCGATCTGTCGGACGTAGCACAGTGCTTATTCAGTAAAGGCACAGCTAAACAGATGTGTTTTCAGTCTGGATTTGAATGTGCCTAATATTGGAGCACATCTAAACATTTCATGGAAGCTGATTCCAGCAGCGAGGGGCACTGTTAGTAGCTGAAAGCCGATTCACTCTGCTTTGACTGAACTCTTGGAATTTCTAGTTCATATGATCCTAGAGATCTGAGTGTTTTATTAGGTTTGTATTCAGTAAGCATATCTGTAATGTATTGAGGTCCTAGGCCATTTAGTGATTTATAGACTAGTTGTAATAAAGTTCACGGCCACCGTTCCGCCGGGAAGAAAGATGCGGAGAACAGACTAACTTTTAAATAAGTATTTATTATTAAAAGGGACGGCAGCTCCTCACGGAGACTGCCGTCTAAACCAAAACAAATGGACGGCAGCTCCTCACAGATCCTCTATCTCTCTCCTCTGCCATCGTTCCTCCTCTTATAGTCCAGAGCTCCTTCCAGGGGATTGGAGGCAGGTGCGCGCCACAGACGTTTCTCATCTGTGGCGGGCCTCGTTTCGCTCCCACGGCTCTCAGCCATGCCCCCTCGCCACACTAGTAATATTACTTTAAAATCTATTCTGAATGTAACTGGGAGCCAGTGTAAAGACCTGAGGACAGGTGTGATGTGCTCTGATTTCCTGGTTCTGGTCAGAATCCTGGCCGCAGCTTTCTGGATGAGCTGCAACTGTCTAACTGTTTTTTTTTTTGGGAAGGCCCGTGAGGAGGCCGTTACAGTAATCCACCCTGCTGCTGATGAAAGCATGAACAAGTTTATCTAAGTCTTCACTGGAAACAAAGCATCTGATTCTTGCAATGTTTTTGAGATGATAGTATGCTGATTTACTAACTGCTTTGACATGACTGGCTTGCATGGTTCGGCATCTGTAGAGCTGCGCATCGATGGAATTGCTCTTCAGTGGTTGGACTCTCAGTAGTGATTATTAAACCACACTAACCTGAGCTAAACTGAACTGAACTTATCTCTGAAAACTGTACTGACACTGTTTCAATTCACTATAAACTTCCATGTGACGCTGCTTTGACACAATTTACATTGTATAAGCGCTATACAAATAAAGATGAATTTAATTGAATTGAATGACTATTGAAACTCAGATCTGATTCCAGAGTTACACCAAGATTCTTGACCTTATTTTTTGTTGTTTCACTCTTAGAGCCAAGGTACGCATTCACCTTGAGAACCTCATCTCTGTTCCCAAATGCAATGACTTCAGTTTTCTCTTTGTTTAACTGAAGAAAGATTTGGCACATGCAATTGTTAATTTCATCAATGCATCGGCAGAGGGTGTCAATAGGGCTGTAGTGTTACCAAAACAGAGTGCATATCTTTTTCTGTGAGGTATCATTGCAGAACACGGGATAGTAAAAGTTTCACCAGTGGATGACATCAATCTCCAGGTTAGTTTTCTTCTGTGTTTGGCGTTTCTTTATTGTCGTTCAGTCTGACATTATAGGAGTTAAGATCATGGGAGCTATGTTCATGCAGTTTGACATGCTATGAAATTTTGGGAGTGTTAAAAATCACACAGTGTGAGCCAAACTTTAGGTCCACTTAATTTTGGATACAGCCCATATCCAGAGCAGATGGCTGTTGTGGTCATTGATAACATGATAGTATGAGACTGATTGCTGGAAGACTCCACTGACAGATGAGTCTTTGCACTAATCTCATGGGCTAGCCTGAACACCTGAAGTTTAGATTGCAGTTTTGCAAAAGAAGCTAGCCAGACGTTAAGCCTGTGGTACCTAAAAGGTCCATATTAATACCTCAAGGGTACATATTAGCATCTTAAAATTTGTAGGTATTAATATATACTTTTGAGGTACCAATATGGACCCTTCTGAAAAGGTACCACCCCAGTGACAGCACGCGTACCTTCATTTCTGAGTGTGTAGAGTTTTGGTTTCTAGCCACTGTCACCTCTGACTTGCTTGGCTGGGACTGGAGGAGCTGCACATCGCTGGAGTTGCTCTTCAGGGTTTCGGCCTTCAGCACTGACATTTGCATTACACTGAACTGAACTAAACTAAACTGAACCGAACGTCAACAGTTACATTTATACTAAACTGAACTGAATTGGTTTTAATTAAACTAGATCTACGCCAGCATTTTGCACTGCTCTCACCCCTGGAATGTTCCACAATTTGAAATATTATTGTTTTTTACTCTTTTCTTCTATGCTAAGTTACTTTGTCACAGTCTACATTGTGAAAGCAATAATATCCAGCTGCAGGCCCGCAGAACCACATATGTTTCAGGCACACACAATCCTAGCACACACAATATAGGCAAGCCATATATGGTAACTAACTGACCCCTTTGGAGCATTATCGCCACCTACTGTATTTCACAAATATGGTGATCGAGACCGCCCGTTTTACGATTGCCATTCATTAGACTGTGAACAGTTTATGGTTTCCCATTTTAGTCATTATTTCATTATTATATCGTAACGATCATTTTAACATCTCTGCAGTTTCTGAACTCAAATTATGTAAAAAAATATATATAAAAATTGGTTAAACACATGACTTTATTCATGTATCCACATACACAAAGAAAACATAACAGACTGTCTAATTAAAGTAGTAAGTGTAATAAACTAATTCAGGATCTTAATGTTGTCATACTTGGTTAAAATCGTTTTGCTGTAAAATATAAAAAACAAAGAATAATGTGTCACATTCAAATTAATTACTAGTATAGATAATAATTTAAATTAATATAGTTATAAACTGATTTAAACTACTGTCTTTTACTAAACT
>CAIGQZ010032975.1:3173021-3186933 GCA_903798205.1 Danio tinwini
TTATGGTTTAAAACAATATATTACTTACTATAAATTACTATAGTATTTAATGTGGGAAATCGTTAATATAAAAATTCTTCGAAAATTAAGCAAATAAATACTATTAAATCGATTGAGTAAAATATAGTGTTCACATTTATTAAATGTAAAAAGATTTTATTACATATAAAGATGCATTATTGCCTATACATATTAACTTGCTATTATTTCCTTCTTTACAAGTTAATCCATTATATAAATGAAAACGGTCCAATTTAGATTGTTCAGCAAGGCCAGCAAACGAGTATCTGCTAGATTGACTCTGTCAGATAATAATGACTGATCATCTATGATGAATGATGGAAAACTGTTCAGTCTTTTACAGTGATTCTCAAACTTTTTTCACCAAGTACCACCTCAGAAAAAAAATTGGCTCTCCAAGTACCACCATAATGACCAGTATTGAAATACAGTAGTGTAGTGGCCTAACTAAGCAGCTACAGCACTGCACATTTAAAAAACAAGGCAGATGAATTCTTATTAATAAGAATATGTATTATTATCAGCCACTTTAAACATTATAAATAGTTTGAACACAAAAAAATTCACTATTTAAATTAGAATGCTTTTAAAAGTGAATTAAAATGGCACTGTTCTTAAAAAGTAAAAATGTTAATATTTTATACATTTTAAAAGTTGCAGTTTTGAAGTTGCATGCACATATGACATATTTGTACATCTTTTAAATCTAAACTTGTATTTTAAATATACAATTTAAAATGACAAAAATTAGAAATGAGATCTGCTGCTAGTCATTTACAGAAGGCCTATGTGTGTCAGAAAAGTGAGTGATTAAATGCATACAGTGCTTTACCAATTCATATGTGCGGTATTTCTGTGATCTGGTGCGAATGAGATCACATAAGTGAACTTTGAAGTTCGTTCTAACTGCGCACTTCGCATTTTTTTCAAGCAGACTCGGGTACGGTTTGCAGTCCCTCCGTCTGTGCACACGAAGAATACCTGTAATTATATTCTACCTCTGCTGGATATATCTCTGTGAAAGCAATGCAGAAATAAAGTTGAATTAAATTGTTAATTCCCCCCCCCCCCCCTCTTTGCCAGCCCCACTCTCCTCTATCTGCTCCATGCTTTTCTGTCATCTCTCCACTGTTCTATTTTGCATGGGATAAAAATGCCTCTTACTGTATGTGTCCTTGATCTGAGTTTCACCTGATCTCATTTTGACCTGTTTGTTCTTTATTACTTATGCCGAGTTGAGGAAAAGTTATAAAAGCAAAGAGAGGAAACAAGATTGGGAAAGGACCATAAACTGCACTATGACTTGGAACGCTGCCCAAAGGCTGTGACTCCATTCCCCCAGACACAGCCTAGACAGCCAACGGATACCCAGCACTCTGTTACCTTCCAGAGAAAGGTCACCAAAGTGTGAACTCTGCACTACCAGTTCTGAGGGCGTCATTTGGGATGGCGCCCAGGAAAGCTTTAGCTGCACTTTAAGAATAAAGCGCTCATCTCTGGAGACATTCTTCCTCAGCCACTTGAAAGCAGGGTGGAGGTACCGCACTGATGTGCCAAACGTGATATCCGACAGTAATCCAGGCCCCTGGTGAAATCATGGCCATGTCTCCAACTGTGATGGTGGTTTCCGAGGCAAATATTTACATGGGCAGGTCAGTCAGGTATAATGGGGTTGGAAGGGTGGGAAATGGAATATTGCAGTGTCTTGGCCTGGTTTTAGACTCAGATCTCTGCTAGTGCAGAAAGCTTTCTGCCAGACCCTGACCTTCGCGAGTGTTGCAGGGTCCTTTTATGGCAACCCTCGTTATCATGCTATGTACAGTATGTTCACCCGCACTGTTTATTTAGAGACCATCAGAAACCCAAGAGTTCTCAAAGCAAGGATTACCATCTAACCACACTATGCACAATGGAGCAAGGGGCTTCATCTTAAACCAACTTTAAATTATGTTTTGGTTTAATCTAGTGTAAGCTGGGTTTCCTTAGCTCAAAGTTTGGCCAAACTACTATTTAATTGGTTTTGTTGCCAGCCACCCTCCATGTTATCTAGTGTCACAGCCAGCCTAGATAAATGTAAGCAGGTTTTAGCTTTTTTAGTACACCGCAGGAGTGTTATTCAAGGAACACCATGTTGCACAGCATTACATCATCCATTATATTTAAGCTGTTTTCAGATGCAAAGTTGGATTTCCAATAATTTCCTTTTATTTTTAGCATTTTTTTTTTCAGTAACACAGCAAGCGCTCATGGTCACACACATGCTTGAAAACGCTTTAATTTAGCTCCACATTACCAAAATAACGATGTCGTATTTGGCTTGTATTGTATTTAAGTACTTGGATGCCTGAATATCTCTATTCTAGCTATCCAGTCTAGCTATATTTAAAACTTCTATCATTTATCTTCTATATTTTCATGAGGTCGCATTAACATACTTCCGAATGCACAAGCACATCTGGTGAAGCAGGAAGAATATAAATATATACTTAACCTCTAAACAAGGTCTCGGTAAAGAGCCAGGCTTTTATTAGGTGCCATTAGCCAAAATAACAATGCATTCAGAATATCATTCATAGCGGTCTTGCTCTTATCAAATCTGTCATTTTCTAACTGCCAGGGTTTTATTTGATGAAGCAGATTCTTCTGTGATGTGATCTCAAACTGGGTCAAAGGTTTTGGCTTATAAAACGTGTCATCCGTGAGGCTGTAATATTTGCGTGGTTAGCAAGGACTAGTCTGATCACGGGAGTTGAATATACAGGGCATATCAGAGAAGACGATAAGAGAAAACTTGACAAAACTACACTGTAATGTTTCTTCTTAATCTTGAACATCCACAGTGGTGTTTTGTGCCAATAATGTTTGGCATATTGTTTTAGTAATAAATAAAAGCTGGAACTATGCATTTTATAAATGTTTTAGTCTTTATCGGATGTAAAGTTAGCTTTGGACTTGTTTTACCACTATGATTAATTTGTTATGAATAATTTTCTATTTGCTTCCATCAATATTTAGATAAACTACTACCACGACAAATATTTAAAGAGCCCCATTTTGCATTAAAAAAGGTCATATTTTGGTTTTAGGGGTCTCCAACAACATGCTGATATGCGTGCAAAGTCGATAAACACTTTCATTGTCTTATAATATGCATTTATTTTTACCTAATTATCCCAACGACTTCCATATGAATCGTTCAGTGATTCATTTGTTCCAAAACCCCTCTTTAGCGCAAAGCTAATCTGCGGTGATTGGTCCGATGACCAAGTTTGTTGCCACTCAATAAATTTTCCCTCGGCCCAAGTACTGCAAAAAATGAAGGTCCTGAAGTGGCCCATAACTGAATTAAAGACAAGGGCCACGCATGGGCCATAACCGGCCCGTATTTCAGCCAATTTATTACCCTTAACTGGCCCTGAACTGGGCCAAAAATGGTTTATTATTGGTACCGATTCTCAGCTATAAGTTAACCATATCAACACCACCCTTTAACCAGAAAACCCCAAAACTGAGCCATAACCCAGCCTAATGTTACCTAAACAATGTGAACATTCGCTACACTGATCTGGGCCACACCACTCCCATCCACAACTGGCCCAAATGTAGTTTGCCGTCATGCATGCAGTGCCTTCATTGCCATGCATGGCCCACATTCGGCTGACATTATGCATGCCAGTGCCAGCAACTTGCCAGCAGTGCCATAATGAGGCCACATTTGGGCCAAATCTGTTTGCTATGTGGGATGAAGTAGCAGAAAGTATGTGAGAGCCCAATGCAGGAATGCAATAAGGCAATGCAGTTAAACACCAGCATATACTCTACTCTTAAACCTAACCCCAAGTAATAACAACGACACACATTCAGTATTAATCTACACAGTGGCACCTGAGGAACAGGTGATGGTAGCCATAGCAAAGGCAAACAGCAGAAGATCGCCAGTTCAGAAACGCATTTAAAATCGGTAAAGGAAGAAGCACGCGTCATGTTTTTAACGCGGTTTTGGATGCGATATGTGAACAGCCCCATACAAATTTTACCTGAGAGATACAGCACAAGCACTGATCTATAATAGATTCGTGATTACAAGCCGCGCGGGGCGATTACAACTTATAACACACGATTAAACACATATTTTGCAAACTACAAAAAACGAGCCAACAATTTTAATCACACTTACAAGTTCTGATCCGGAGGAAAAAGAAACTGGTCCATTTGAACTGTAAAAGTTACTGACAAAGTCCCTGTCAAAGTCTGACAGAGTCCCATAGTCTCTGCTGCTCCTTCAATATCAAACAGCCGGCAAATCCCGCGTTGCAGCGTAGGTTATTGTATCAAAAAATAGACAAGATGGTGGCGTGTACACATCGCAAGGCTCTGCGTCTCTCTAGTTTCTACAATTTTGTAGTATTTTTCCTGCTCATTTCGGGTCTGTTCGTGCAGAACTGTAATGCCTTTACATCATACACCCGGCAGGAGATCTTGGATATTGGTTTGTGCATTCCGGACAGTTTTATCAGCAATCTTTGACTCATTCCTGAGATCGCCAAAACACCCGAGGCTGAGCGTTTAGCCCGGCCAGGCGGAAGTGCTCGAAGGCGGCGGTGCGATCGTAAACAAAGACGGGGGAAGCGCGGCGGGCTAAGAGCTAAGCTAAAGCTAACACCACACCAGCTCTCTTTACCCAGCATCTTTCTCGCCAATGTACAGTCCCTGGTGAACAAAATGGATGAGATTCGCGTGCGCATCAACCACAGCAAAAGATTATGGAACTGTAATGTCATGATTTTCACAGAAACATGGCTAAACAGCAGGATACCAGACAACGCTGTATCTTTAACTGAGCATCAGACATTCCGAGCAGACAGAGCGGCGGATGACTCCGGTAAGACCAGAGGCAGAGGATTATGCATTTATATTAACAAAGCTTGGTGCACAAACTCTGTCTTTGTTGGGAGACATTGCTCTGTTAATCTGGAACTTCTAATGGTTAAATGCAGACCCTTTTATCTGCCACGCGAGTTTACCTCCACCATTATAACCGCTGCATATATTCCACCCGATGCTGATGCCAAGTTGGCTATGAATGAACTTCATGCGGCCATCAGCAAACAACAGACTGCTCACCCGGAGGCTGCTTTTATTGTTGCGGGGGATTTTAGTCACTCAAACTTAAAGACAGTGCTTCCCAAATTCCATCAAAACATTTTCTGCCACACACGGGGAAACAAGACTTTGGACCAGGTATACACAAACATGGCTGAAGAATACGCTGTGACCCCCCTCCCCCATCTGGGTCAATCAGATCACCTTTCTTTGTTCCTCATTCCCAAATACTCACCCCTCATCAACCGTGTGAAGCCATCAGTGAGGAACATGAAAGTGTGGCCAGCGGGGGTAGACTTCTCACTCCGGGACAGGTTTCAACACACAGACTGGAGCATGTTTGCTTCCCTGGCCACCTGTGGCTCTCACACAGACATTGACAGCTACACTTCCTCTGTTCTGAAATACATCAACACCACCATAGACAGTGTTACAACCCAGAAACAGATCACCACATACCCAAATCAAAAGCCATGGATGAACAAGAAGGTACGCCTCCTGCTGAAGGCACGCAACGCTGCCTTCAGATCAGGGGAATCAACATGCCTGAATGACTACCGCCCTGTAGCACTCACACCCATCTTCATGAAGTGCTTCGAGCAGTTGGTCCTGGCACATTTGAAAGACTCTCTGCCATCCACACTGGACTCACATCAGTTTGCCTACCGTGGCAACAGGAGCACAGAAGATGCAGTCTCCATAGCACTGCACTCTGTACTCACACACCTGGACAATAAAAACACTTATGCACAAATGCTGTTTGTTGACTTCAGCTCAGCATTCAACACTGTCATACCCTCTAAGTTAATGATCAAACTTAGAGACCTGGATATAGACACGTCTCTCTGTAACTGGGTTATTGACTTTCTGACTAACAGACCTCAGAATGTTAGATCAGACCACATCTGCTCCACCACCGTCACACTCAACACTGGTGTACCACAGGGCTGTGTGCTAAGCCCCTTCCTCTACTCCCATTTTACCATCAACTGTAGGCCTGTGAACAAATCTAACATCAAATTTGCAGATGACACCAGAGTGATTGGTCTAATCAGCAACAATGATGAGACTGCCTACAGGGAGGAGATACAGCATCTGGCCACTTGGTGCACCAACAATAATCTGCTCCTTAACACCAACAAGACCAAGGAGCTCATTGTGGACTTCAGGAAGGGACGAACAGGCTCACATGATCCTATCCACATCAATAGGATGGCCGTTGAGCCTGTCTCATCCTTCAAGTTCCTGGGGACCCACATCTCAAAGGACCTTTCCTGGACCATCAACACCTTCAGCCTGGTCAAGAAGGCTCACCAGCGCCTCTTTTTCTTAAGACAACTTAAGAAGAACCAGCTGTCATCAGCCGTCTTGGTGAACTTCTACCGCTGCACAATAGAAAGCATCCTGACGAACTGTGTCACAGTTTGGTATAGAAGCTGCTCTGCAGCGGGTGGTGAAAACTGCCCAACGCATCACAGGGACCACACTGCCAGCCATAGAGGACATCCAGAGGAAACACTGTCTGCGCCGAGCACGCAGTATTCTTAAAGATTCCTCTCACCCTGCTCACAGACTGTTCTCTCTCCTGCCTTCTGGCAGGCGCTTCAGGCTCCCCCAGACAAAAACCAGTAGACTAAGGAACAGCTTCTTCCCCAGAGCTGTCTCCCTTTTGAACTCTGCCTCCCCCTGACTCTTTGTCCCCCTAATACACCCCCCACTCTCCTCATAACTTATACTCCTCATAATCATTGCACTATTTAACATTTGCACATTTAAAAATTGCACTACATTGCACTTATTCATTTATTTGAACTGTACATACCCACTGCACATTTGTAATTATGTACACACCCACTGTACATATACATTTGTAATTATGTTTATCTATCTGCACACTTCTGATTATTAATAACAACCTGTATATATATCTATCTATTGTAAATCTCTGTTCATAGCTAATACAACCTGTATATAATGTTGATAGTACATCCATTTGTAAATATCACCATAGCTTTTCTATAACTGCACTTTATAACTTATACCTGTATCCTGCACTTGCTGCTATTGCACTACTGGTTAGACCTAAACTGCATTTCGTTTCATTGTATTTGTACATGTGAAATGACAATAAATTTGAATCTAATCTAATCTAAAAATCTGAAAAATGACAGGAACAAACACAGCACTAGGTTGGCTATACTGGTATTGTTGTGAAAATTAACTTTAACCCTTTATTCCCTGCAGCCGAATCTCCATCAGTCAGTGATCGTCATCTTCACGTCATGATCAGTCCCATGATCCCCCGCACCTCCGCTAGTGTCTGAAGTGAAAGCGCGTCCACATTTTACCGGAACTGGAAGTACATATATAGTGATGTACTGTATCGACGTCGAAGCAATCAAACAAAAGATCCGAACCCAACTCGATTTGTTTATTCGACTCAATCAGTAGTTTTAAACACTGTTCACTTTCAGATTTAAACCTCAACTGGATGTTTTCATTCACTTAGAGCTGTGTTACACACTGCATGGAAGCTCATTTTCAAAAACCCATAATAGGGGCTCTTTAAATAACACAATTATATCATACAAACATAGCTGTATTGCAAGATTATTTAAAAAATAGTAAATTAACCCACAGGAAGTGGTGCTTGTGATGCCAGCAGGGGGTGCTCAACCTGTGGTCTGTGTGACTCCTAATACCTAATGCCCCAATGCGGAGTGTAACCCTGATGTCCTCCCTTACTGGCCTCCCAATCATCCCCATCTGATAGAATTGGCTCTAATACTGTCTCTCCCCTATAGCTAGTGTGTGGTGAGCGCACTGGTGCTGTTGTCCTGTGACTGCCGTCACATCATCCAAGTGAATATAGTGGACACATTACTTTCATTACTATTATTGTTTTAATGGTTGAAGGGTTGCAAGACTCCAGAATCCCAAATATAAGTAGTAGTAGTAATAATAAAAATATTAATATTACTAATAATAATAATGGTAAAAATTATTAATTATATTTTATTATAATCACACAATCTCTTCCTCATTAGCATTGGACGTTAGTCTTGTTTTTAAATCTGCCACTATGCTGACACACAGGCTTATAGCTCTGCCCTCTTAATTTCAATTTAAAGTGACAGTCGCCAAAACTCCACAATTTGGGTCAAAGCCTAAAAGGGTCAGTTTCAGAGAGTTATAAAACATTACCTGTGTGGCATTTTGTGCTGAAACCTCCCATACACACTTTAAAAACATCAGACACTTGTTTTACATCATGTAAAAAGGGGCATTATTAGATAGTAGCAGTGGTGGTACTGAAAAATCATACTCAAGTAAAAGTTCCATTACGTGAAGTTTATTTATGAACTAATTTCGAGAGGATCACGTGCTTATGATTGCTAGCAGCTGGACCCACATTATCCAATTCACTACGCACCTATCAGATGATCCCTAAGCTACTATAAATACCCTGGGTTTCATATCACTGCTATCTTCGCTTTTGAAGAATCCCCCCATCCACCCCTTCTCCTCCTCTTTCTAGACGGGTGACACGGTGGCCCAGCGCTTAGCTCTGTTGCCTCACAGCAAGAATGTCAATGGTTCTAGGCTTTACCAACCAGCAGGCATTTCTGTGCGGAGTTTGCAAGTTCTCCCCATGCTCACGTGGGTTTCCCCCAGGTTCTCCGGTTTCCTCCCACCGATTAAAAACATGCAACCTAAGTTATTGATTAACCAACACTATAGACTTGCTCACTATATAGTACCTATCTCGTTTAAGAGAATTACTATCTGCTCTTCAATCACTACAATAGGGGAGTTCTCGAGATCTACCTGAGCTCAATCTTCCCTCTCGCCTTGCAACGGGAGGGAGCCCCGGCCTCGAGGATCTCATGGGCTCAGGGCTCTCTCCCGGGACAGCATGCCAAACAAGCTTTATAATCAATCATCAGCTAAGTGTGAACTCTTGAATTGTCTAAAAATGTAGTGCGAGTAGAGTAAAAGTATCTGCTGTAAATATTACTCAAAGTATGAGTAAAAAAGTTGCCCTTTTAAAAGTTTTCAAGAGTAGTGAGTATTATGCTGTCAAAAGCTGATGTGTTTACATGTAATTGCATGTGTGTGTAAACGTAACATTCTGTAGTGCATTTAGTTATTGCCCAGAAGGCACACAACATCATGAGACATTAATATTAGGTTCGATTTAGGTTATGTCAGGTGACCAAAATGTATTGTTAAGCCAGCAGCTAAGGACACTGTTATTTTGATGTCCAATAATGACGTCAAATGACATCGATATTTGGTTGATTTTAGGTTGTTAGAAAGTGACCAAAATCCAGTGTCGAGCCAACATCTTAAACCAACGTCATATATGACATCAAATACTGACATTTATTCATCGGCAACCAAAATCCAACATCTGATAGATGTCAGAGGGGTAACGTTCACACAATGTCAAGCTGTAACATTATTAGACGTTGATATTTGGTTGGTTTTAGGTTGGACATTGACATTGGCCTGACGTTGAGTTCTGACGTCAACCCAATTTTCATTTTCAAACAAAATGCAAATTCCCCTTGACGTTAGGGTTCAATGTCAATCAGACGTCTTGTTGACGTCCTATGCCTGCTGGTTGTTTAAGGCCATTTTGGTCATCATACAGTAAACATCCGTCCTCTTCTTATCAATGACATGCATCAAAACAATGTCTCTGGGTCAATGCGTGTAAAGATTTTTAATCATGGACACTTTTAATGCTTCCAAACAGTTTGCTGCAATTATAAGGTGCACACGTCTTGAGGTAGTTCATTATGATGGGATTTACCTTTTGCGGTATGTGCGATTTGATTAGACAGGAATCTCAGGACAGATTTTTCTAATCCCCATGGACAAGAAAAATAAAGTAGTTACTGCAGGTTGAAAGAAAGTAGTGGAGTAAAAGTACAGATACTGCACTAAACATGTACTCAAGGAAAAGTAAAAGCACACATTTTTAAAGGTACTCAATAAATTACAATTCCTGAGAAAAACTACTCAATTACAGTAATTTGAGTAGTTGTAATTAGTTACTTTCACCACTGGATAGTAGTAGGTAAAGAGAAAGTTGCTCCACTCTAAAATACCAAAATACTCCCAGCAATAATGTTGAGTCTTTTCCGAGATGTCCAAGTGAGAGGCCGCAGACAGTGAATGCAGATGAAAGCTTCAGAGATCGGCTCTGTGAAAACACATGTGTTCCTGGAAACCCGAACGCTGTGTGTGATTGAATGAAATCGCAGGCCAGATCAGCGGTGCTGATATCAGACATGAAGAGAACTCATTCCCCATGACCCTCGCTTGATCTCTACAGTCATTTACACTGATCAGAGAGAGGTGAAGCTTAGGGAAATCAGACCACACGGCTCTCACAGAGATTAGAGGCCGTAAGATCTGTCCCCTATACCCTCATTCACTATTCCCTACACTAGTCCACTAATACAGTGCACTCAAAGCAGTGATTGAAAGAGAGTGAGCGAATTGGAGTGCTGAGTGCATAATAACAAACACCAAATCAGCTTCCTACACACGTCTACATGTAAATGTTTTATATTGAATTCAATAGTTAATGCACGGGTCAACAAATCTGGTCCTGCAGAGTTTTGCTACAACTGTCCTCAAAGGGACAACCCTAGGGTTAGGGTTAACCCTAACCCTAACCCTATATTTCCAGTATACTTCTGTTTTATATGTTTGTTTTATATGTTTGTTTATATAACTCCTATTTTCATTTATAGCACTTCATTGTTGTCATTCATTCATTCATTTTCTTTTAGGCTCTTTATTTCCACAGAGAAACAAACCGCCAACTTATCCAGCATTTGTTTTACGCAGCGGATGCCCTTCCAGCCGCAACCCAACACTGGGAAACACCCATTCACACTCTTTCACACACATACACTACGGCCAATTTAGCTTATTCCATTCCCATATAGCGCATGTGTTTGTACTGTGGGGGAAACCGAAGCACCCAGAGGAAACCCACGCCAACATGGGGAGAACATGCTAACTTCATACAGAAATTCCGACTGACCCAGCCAGGACTCGAACCAGAAACCTTCTTCCTGTAAGGTGACAGTGCTAATCACTGAGCCTCTGCTTTGCGACAAGAATTATTTATATATAATGTATATTATTGAATTCTAATTCATGAATAAATAATGAATGAATGAATTATTAATTGACTTAATTAATTAATGATTTAATTAATTAGTGAATGATTTAAAGAATGATTGAATGAATGAATAAATGAATGGTCAAATAAATGAATGAAATGAATGATTAAATCAATGAATAATTAAATAAAGGAATGAATGATTAAATGAATTAATTCATTATTTAAATAGTGAATGATTTAATGAATGAATTATTGAATGAATTAAGAAATGAATTAATAAATTATCGAATAAATGAATGAATGATTTAATGAATGACTGAATAAATGAATATTTAAATAAATGAATGATTAAATCAATAAATAAATAAATTAATGAATGATTAAATAAATGATCTAATAAATGAATGAATTATTGAATGAATGAATAAATGAATGAATATTTAAATAATTGAACGATTAAATCAATGAATAATTAAATAAAGGAATGAATGATTGAACGAATGAATGAATTGTTTAAAGAATTAGTGAATGATTTAATGAATGATTGAATAAATGAATTATTGAATGAATGAAGAAATGAATTAATGAATTATCGAATAAATAAATGAACGATTTAATGAATGACTGGATGAATGAATAAATGAATATTTAAATAAATGAATGATTAAACCAATAAATAAATGAATGAATGATTAAATTAATAAATGATTGAATGAATGATTGAATTATTGATTGAATGAATAAATAAATGAACAGTTTAAAGAATGACTGACTGAATGAATGAATAAATATTTAAATAAATTAATGATTAAATCAATGAATAATTAATTAAAGGAATGAATGACTAAATGAAAGAACGGATTATTTAATGAATTAGTGAATGATTTGATGAATGATTGAATGAATGAATTATTGAATGACTGAAGAAATGAATTAATGAATTATCGAATAAATGAATGAACAATTTAATGAATGACTAGATGAATGAATAAATTAATATTTAAATAAATGAATGATTAAATCAAGAAATAAATGAATGAATGTTTAAATAAATGAATAAATGATTGAATGAATAATTGAATGACTAAATTATAAAATGAATGAATAAATGAATGAATTATCGTATAAATGAATGAACGATTTAAAGAATGACTGAATGACTGAATGAATAAATGAATGAATAAATCAATGAAAAATTAAATAAAGGAATGAATAATTAAATGAATGAATTAATTATTTAATGAATTAGTAAATGATTTAATGAATGATTGAATGAATGAATTATTAAATGAATAAAGAGATTAATTAATGAATTGTCGAATAAATGAATGAACGATTTTAATGAATGACTGGAGAAATGAATATTTAAATAAATAAATGATTAAATCAATAAATAAATGAATGAATGATTAAATAAATTAATAAATGATTGAATGAATGACTGAATGAATGAATTTATTGAATGAATTATCGAATAAATGAATGAACGAATTAACAAATGACTAAATGAATGAATAAATGAATATTTAAATAAATGAATGATTAAATCAATGAACAATTAAACAAATGAATGGTTAAATGAATGAATGAATGAATGAATGAATGAATGATTAAACAAATAAATGAATAAATGAGCCCTTTTTGAGCCAGTGTTATACAATGATGACTTGCCTAATTACCCTAACTTGCCTAATTAACCTAGTAAAGCCTTTAAATGTCACTTTAAGTTGAATAGTATCTTGAAAAACGTCTATAATGTTATTAAAACTAATATGTTTAGAAATGTGTTGAAGAAAATCTTCTCTCCATTAAACAGAAATTGGGAAAAAATATATACAGGGAGCAAATAATTCTGACCAGCTTTATCCAGCCCATTTCCTGCAGTTTTCTTTCATCAGGGTAAGTGCGTGTTCAGTCAGACTTAATTTTTTTGTAAAGCGCTTCACACAAGAGCAGGAGCAGGGAAACGGCCTGAGAAAAGAGAAAGAGTAAAAGAGGTAAAAGGCTTTAAATTAATGATCGATGAGTCTGCTTTCTTTGACTTCAAAGCGCTCCAGAAGCACACGAAGCTCTGCTATAGTTCCCCGCTTTTCCCCCCACGTGACCTGCTTTACCCCCGCTGGTGCCCTCAAAAGAGCCCAACAATGACACTTTTACTCAGTACGGGACGACTTTCAATAGCCCACTTTGGCCCATTCTTCCTGGGCCTGATTTTATTAGTTCCTATTCCCCGTGCGAAGGGTTCCCAGTGGAAGAGGAGGAAGGAGGAAGAGTTTTGGGGAGCGTGTGGTGAATGTGTTTGGCTGATGGCAGGATGGGTCACTTCCACCCCGGGGCGTTTGGGCTTCTGTTTTGTTTTGTGTTGTGCTGAATGATGTGGCAGATTGGTGTGGGGTAATGAAATCTGCACAAACTCCTGCGCTATTGTTGAGCGTTTCTGATAAAGCCAAAGAAACTGCCTGCTTCATCACTACTGCTTTTAATGGGGGAATCTGTGTGCTTTTGGTTCGTTTTGTCTTGTTTTCCTTTTGTTTTGTTGCACTTTTAAGGCAAACAAAATTTGTTTTATTTGTTTATTTTGTCTTTTCTAGCCTTGCTGTATTTTATTGTTTGTTTTGCTTTGCTTGGTTTGTGTGGGTT
>CAIGQZ010032975.1:3195601-3224853 GCA_903798205.1 Danio tinwini
ATGGATGGATGGATGGATGAGTGGATGGGTGAATGGATGCATAGATGAATGGATGAGTAGATGGATGGATAGGTTAATGGATTGATAGATGAATGGATAGGTAGATGGATGGATGGGTGAACTGATAGTTGGATGGATGGATGGATGCATGGGTGAAGAGAAGGATGAATGGATGGATGGATGGATGGATAGATGAATGGATGGATAGATGGATGGATGGGTTAATGAGCGGATGGTTGCGTGAATGGTTGTATAGATGAATAAATAGATGAATGGGTAAATTAATAGATGGGTAAATGGAAGGATGAATAGATGAATTAATGGATAGATGGATGTATGGATGAATGAATGGATGAGTGAATGAGTGGATGGATAAATAGATGCATGGGTGGATGTAATGGTGAATGCATGGATGGATGTGTGGATGGATGGATGTGTGAATATATGGATAGGTGTATAGATATATGGATGGATGGGTGAATGAATGGATGGTAAATGGATAGATAGGTGATTGAATTGTTGGGTGGATGGATGGATGTATGTATGGATAAATGAATGGATGGGTAAATGGAATGATGAATGAATGGATGGGTGGATTGATGGATGAATTGGTGAATGGTTTAATGGATGGATGAATCAATGGATAGTTGAATGGATGGGTGAGTAAATGGGTGGATGGTTGAATGCATGGATGGATGGTTGGGTGGAGGGATGGGTGTGTGGATGGTTGAATGGATGGGTGAATTGATGGATGGATGAATGGATGGATGTGTGTATGGATAAATGAATTGACGTGTGAATAGATGGATGGATGTGTGAATGGATGGGTGGATGGATGGGTGATTGGATGGATGGATGGATAGATTGATTGCTTTAGCCTGAATCAAAATAGAGGCACAATAGTCATAATTCTGCTAAAATAGACTGAAGGTTCCACAATGTGTGCCAACCGAAACCCCAGACTGTGAGCGCAGCAGCTGCCTTCAGTTTAGACAGAACCACTCTCTGCTTCAGTCTGTGAAGGAAACGATACCCTTCAGGCCTAACATGTTCATTACAAACATCTGGCAACATTGACCAGCATTATGAAGGCTTCCTATAGACCTAAATATATATATCCTGACTATCAGAATATTGAAGTCATTCTGTTTCCCTCTAGGAGAAATCTGTCAGCAAACTATTCCCTGACACTGATCTAATGGAGACAGCTCACATAATAACTCTCTTTATTCAGGCCTTTTATTACCTGTTAATCTCATTAAATTAGGGTTAGGGGTATTATTTCCTATATTAATTGTTAGTATTGTCAGTAATTTATCAGTAATTTTCATAGTTTAAATGTTATTATTTAATTATTTTTTTATTACACACACTTAGGTATCTTTTTTTTATAAGTTTTGTCACAATGATAAACACAGGAGACCCAAATGCAAGTGAAAACAAGATGATTTATTTAAAGAGTCACAACTGGTATGATCTGACCAGATATAGTGTTGAGCAAGGATGCTCACACAGGGAATGCAACACGCTCCACATCGATTAAAGTTCATCCGAGGAATATCGCCAGATAGTAGTCTCTCACTGATATCTCACCAGATATCAAGGGAAGGGGAAGAATAGTGCTAGGTAGCAACTCTCAGGGAATTCGACAGGCTTACCAGTGGTAAAGTTCATCAGAGTAGCGGATTGGGATTAAGTCTCTCACAGATAATGTTGTTATCAGAGCAGGCAGTAGTTACAACATCAAAGAGACGGAGACTTGCGTAAGGTCCAACAGAAACAGGTTATGACGGAAAGCCTCCACCCAAGCGAGCGAGAGAGTCTAACAAGCAGACACAGAAGTGAACAAACAACTAACCAATAAAGCTAACTACAAACATTGAACATGTATAGCGCGCGGAACGTGCAT
Organism: Danio tinwini; assembly: GCA_903798205.1. Classification (NCBI taxonomy): domain Eukaryota; kingdom Metazoa; phylum Chordata; class Actinopteri; order Cypriniformes; family Danionidae; genus Danio; species Danio tinwini. Next base: position 3,197,511 of record CAIGQZ010032975.1, read on the forward strand.
CAGCTGTGACTAATGATTAACACCTGTGCATAGAGAGTAGTGACAAAACACATGACCACCCAGCTGATGAATGTAAACACACACACCATGCGGTGAGGAACCCAAACAAGCCCACTTCCCACACACAGACAGGACCAGAGTATGCGGATTTATGGCCGTATGAAAAACGGGCTTAATCTTGGATACATGAAATACGGGATGAACCCTCCTGTACGCTGGAGGTAACTTAAGGCGGATTGCCACAGGACTAATGATTTTAGTGACAATGAAAGCGCCAATAAATTTGGGAGCAAGTTTATTACAAACGGTGCGAAGAGGAATGTTTTTTGAAGAAAGCCACACTTTTTGACCGACAACATAAACGGGAGGCTTAGACCAGTGGCGATCGGCTTTAGCCTTGGTGCGCTCGCCCACCTGGAGGAGGGTCTGTTTGGCCCTGTTCCAGGTGCGATGGCACCTCTGAACAAAGGAGTGAGCGGAGGGGACCGCGACTTCAGATTCCAGACTGGGAAAAATAGGTGGCTGATAACCTAAACTACACTGAAACGGAGTGAGGCCCGTGGCTGACACTGGTAATGAGTTATGTGCGTACTCAACCCATGTGAGCTGCTGGCTCCAGGAAGCGGGATTCTGAGAAACCAAACATCGCAATGTGCGTTCAAGATCCTGGTTGGCTCTTTTGGTCTGACCGTTACTCTGGGCATGAAAACCAGATGAAAGAGTAACAGTGGCCCCTAATAATCTACAAAACTCTCTCCAAAATTTGGACACAAACTGAAGACCCCGGTCAGAAACCACATCCGTCGGGAGGCCATGAATGCGAAAGACGTAGTTAACGACAGCAACCGCTGTCTCTCTGGCTGAAGGTAAATTGGGCAGAGGAATGAAATAAGCCGCCTTCGAGAACCGGTCCACCACGGTTAAAACCACCGTGTTGCTGTTCAAGATGGAAGGCCCGAAACGAAATCTAGCGAGATGTGGGACCAGGGTCTCGAAGGCACTGACAACGGCTGCAGAAGTCCATCAGGGGAGGGCGATTGGAAGTCTTAGAAACTGCACAAACAGAACAAGCCAAGACAAAATTACGCACATCACAAGACATAACTGGGCACCAGAATCGTTGTTTAATAGAAAAAAGTGTGCGACTCACCCCTGGATGACAAGCTACTTTGGACGAATGTCCCCACCAGATAACGTTTGACCTAAGTTCCTCTGGCATGAATAACCGACTCAGTGAGCATCTGATCGGGGGTGTTATCCCTTCCGAGGCTGCATGAACCTTCGACTCGATCTCCCATGTCATGGTGGAAACAAAAATCTTCTGTGGGACAATGGGATCTGGTGACGATGCGCACTCCGAAAAATCAAAAAGATGGGATAACGCATCAGGTTTGATGTTCTTAGAACCTGGTCGAAAAGAGATGATAAAAATAATGCCCACCAAGCCTGCCTAGAGTTAAGTCTTTTAGCGATCTTAATGTATTCCAGATTCTTGTGATCAGTCCAAACAATAAAAGGGACCCCCGACCCTTCTAACCAATGACGCCACTCCTCCAAAGCAAGCTTGACTGCCAACAACTCACGATTACCAATATCATAATTTCTCTCTGCTGGTGATAATCGATGGGAGTAAAACGCGCATGGGTGGACCTTGCCATCCGAGGAGGAGCGCTGGGACAGGATGGCTCCGACCCCCACCTCTAACGCGTTGACCTCCACCACAAACTGCCGGGAGGGATCAGGGGCTATAAGAATGGGGGCTGAAACGAAGCAACCCTTCAGTTTGGCAAATGCGGTTTCAGCCGCGCTGGACCACCTGAACGGCGTTTTGGAAGAGGTCAAGGCGGTCAGAGGTGCGGCGAGCTTGCCGAAATTGCAAATAAATCGCTGGTAAAAATTGGCAAAGCCCAGAAACCTCTGCAGGGCCTTACGGGAATCTGGAGTTGACACACACACACACACACACACACATGCAAGGAAAAACAGAAAGACCCACAAACGTCATCATCAACATCAACATTAGCCATTGTAACTCTACATTTATGTATCATGTAATTTTATTTTCCTTTTTTACTTGTTAAAAACTTTTCCATACCCTAACCCATATATTCTTTTATTTTGATCACTTTATGGCAAGGAAATTTGGAAAAAAGTAAAATGAAAATTATGCATAAGCTAAAAGATCAATGAGGGTGTTTCTTTAAAGGCAAAAAAAAAAAAGATCACTTGTGCTGTCAAGAAACAAGGCGGATGAGGTTGTGGTCTTTGCATTCTCATCTTTGTAAACATGTCTTGGCAAACCTCAGCTTGTTTTGTCTTTCATAAACTGAGATCAGCGACTCCGCCACAGCACTTTGATCCGCGTCTTATATAAATCATTACTGGCGCTAATCAAGCTTTGATTCCTGGTATCTCTTTCTGCCATCAGTGAGGATTTGTGAAAGCTTGTTTGATTAAACAATATGACAGCACTCACTGGGGCCTTGTGGATCTTTCCGTTAGTGCTGATTGCTAAAACCATTATAATTCATCATGTTTAGTGCTCGATATTTGCAACTGTAAACAAGCCTTAATATTTAACTATTAAACTCAATTTTATGTTGTAAATCACAATTTAGAATTGTTGAAGTTGACTTTTATGTGATTAAAGCCCTTTTACACCAACCATGATAACTATGAATATAAAAATAAGAGTGTTTAACCCTCTGGGTTATGAGTTGATTTTAGGGCCCCGAAGATGTTTTGACATGCCCTGACATTTAGTCACTTTGCAATTATAAGGTTCTATCTGCGTTCTGAATGATTTTGAGATATTGAGCTTCAAAGTTTTTACATTTCATAGCAAACAGTATGTGCAGTGGCGCAAAAAGGGGGTATGCATAGGAGCGCCACACATTAGAGGGCGCCATTGTGCCAAAACTATTTTTCAAATTATCCTTATTAAAATATTTTTGGTTCAAAATGTTTATCCTGCATTTTATATGAATATTATGAATATAATATTGTATTATATTTAAAAAATAAAATAAAATACCACCCCTCCTGCTCCGCTGATTGATCCGTTGCTCCGTTACAGTAACATGTTTTTTTATTTATTTTTATTTTTATTTTTTTTATTGCAGTCAGGTGTTCAGAATGAAGAAAAGCGTGAAAAGACGTGGAGCAGAAACAAGAAAACTAAAAAAAAAAAAAAAATGCCTTAAAATGAAAACAAATTTGATAATAAGAGATTGGTAAGCTTAACGTACACTATTATTATCATACTTTTAATCAACTTCTAATGTTTTTGGTTGCGACGGGCCGCCATATTATTAATTATTCATTATCGCCACCTAGTCACTGCATGAGCTTTTACTTAACATAAATGCAGACGAGGTGGTTTTGTCCAGGCAGGGGGGCAGTGACGCACGGCCACACATGGACTGCGTCCAAAATCGCATACTTCCATCCTGTATATAGTATAGTATGTGAAAAACTGTATAATTCTATGGGCTAAAGCCATAAGGCTGGCGTAAAGTTGACTTTATGGTCAACGCTTGATAGTCGTAAATGTATGGACCGTCAGCTTCAAAAAATAACATTTGTATTTACTGCATTTAAATATTACAAATCAAATGCACACACATTTACAAAGAAAAAACATAGACTCGATGATGGACAAAAAATCTGAGGAAGTCTGCAGATTTCTGTGTGCGCAGATTCCGTGTGGGCCTACTGAATATATTTCAGACAAAATAAAAAATAATATTTGGATTAAAAATGTCCTATATAATTTTTATATACTTCATTATAACGATTCCTAACCCTGTTAAAATGAACACTGAAACAAATAGTCAGAATATTCACATTTTTTGGAACTGAGATGTTTATTAATCCTTCTATCAAGATCCATTTTCATACCATATACATGTTTTTATAAATTTATTATGTATCATATTGATACATCAGGTCTTTAGGTAACTTTTTTTGCATAAAATTATTTCAATTTAGTTACAAAAAAGTTTGCCCATAACATTTTGATAAAATAAAACATGTCAGGCAGTTTGTCTCTTTATTTTTTTTACACTAAACATTTTACAGTCTTTTTTATTTCACTTTGTGAGAGGTGTAATGGCAGTCAACTATTTCAGTCAATAGTTCATGCAAAGACAGACCTTACACCTCTTGCAGTATTCATGCGAGAAGTGATTACATGTTTAAGTTTTTTTGCCCTTGACTCCTGGTATCTATCATTTTGTTTTGACAAATGTACAGGAGCAAAGCATGTCAAGGTGCTATAATCATTTAGGCATGAGATGGAATTATTTGTGACTTAACACGCTTAGTGTAATTATACTTTTAGTACTTCATACAATTTCAGTGGTGTTTTGGGGGGGGGGGGGTGTTGTGCAGTTGTGCCCCTGAGTATGTGTGTAACATTTGTTTTTTTTTTTTGGATGAAACGTCTTAAAATGTAAACAACTTAAAAATAAACATCCCATAATGTAAATAAGTTGTCATTTAATAATAATAATAATAATAATAATATGTCAATAACTCAATTTTGACAAAAAATTCAAATAGAGCCTTATAATTCTAAGGTGACGAATAAGTGCTTATTTCAGCTAGTTATTATTACTAGGGCCAGTAGGAATCTGCAGACATTTTTTTGCTATTTCTGTGCAGAAATTTGTTAAAAATCTGTAGATTTATGCAGAATGATTTTGGGAGTATCATAACTAAAACCTTAATATATTAAATAAAAAGTAATACATTTTAACTTGTATTTAATGTTAACAATGCAAATCCAATTAGATCCACTTTATTTGGTAAACAAAGCAGGTCTCTTATATAATATGTCTACTAAAAGACAGAAAATATTACTTTACAAACTATATTTTAAGTAAATCATGTACAAATTTTTGTATTAGTCAATAATATTACTGAAATTAATAAAAAAAACATGAATTTACACACATTTACACATGTAAATAAACAGAATCTGTCACGATCACCAGCGATCCTCTCTCCATAGATCGCTGGTAAACTTGCACAAACACATAGAACTACAAATCTGCTGAGAAATGGACTACAAAACCCAGTCAGGCCACACACACACTCACCTGCTCCAAGTCTCCACTGATTAAACTGGCACAGCTGTAGCTGCTCAGACACTGATTACATGGACTATAAGTACACCTCTCAAACACTCAGTTGGGGCTGAGTCTTCTGTAACCAGGATGGATGTGACACTGACAACAGGGGTGCAGATCCACATGCAGGTTTATTAGCAAAGTCAGGCAAGCAGTGGTCAAAACAGGAGCAAACAGATGTATGAGGGCAATCTAGAGTCGTAGTCAATAGCAGGCAAATGGTTAAAGGCAGGCAGCAGACAGGATGAACAGACAGACGTGGCAAAGGTCAAAACCAGGCAAACTAGACAAAGGATAACTCATTGTGGTGTCACTGTAAACAGATAACAAGACTCAGCCCCAACTGAGTGTTTGAGAGGTGTACTTATAGTCCATGTAATCAGTGTCTGAGCAGCTACAGCTGTGCCAGTTTAATCAGTGGAGACTTGGAGCAGGTGAGTGTGTGTGTGGCCTGACTGGGTTTTGTAGTCCATTTCTCAGCAGATTTGTAGTTCTATGTGTTTGTGCAAGTTTACCAGCAATCTATGGAGAGAGGATCGCTGGTGATCGTGACAGAATCAATGATGGGCTAAAAATTCTGCATTCCGTGTGCGCCTACTTATTACATAGTATTGGCCAGCATGTATTTGTACAGTAATTAGCACAAACTGTGCTACTGAAAAAATACTGATGTACATGTTTGCTTTTTTTTTTTTTTTTTTTTTTAGAAAAAACATATTATGCGTGATTAGCAGGTTTTGGAGAAAAAAAAGGTTGCTGAAACAGGTAAACCAAACTAAATGGGCCTGAACAAGACTGTTGAGTAACTACACTGGGACTGCAGCTGGGGTACTGGAAAAAAAACGTAAAATAACGGCCGTTAAATTACAGAAATTTACTGTAAAATGCCGGACACTAAATTACAGAAATTTCCTTAATTTAAAATTTCTGGTAAATTTCTGTAATTCAACCTCTGTTTGCTCTTACAATATGCTAGCCTGTTATATTTTCTAATGCTAAAAGTACCTGCATAAGTGTAAAAAATTTTAGCAAGACAATATTCATAAATGTTTCAGCAGAAGATGTGCACTCACTGGCCTCTTTATTAGGTTCAACTGTTCGTTAACACACATTTCTAATTAGCCAATCACATGACAGCAACTCAATGCATTTAGGCATGTAGACATGGTCAAGATGATCTGCTGCCGGAAGAAAGGTGATTTAAGTGACTTTGAAGGTGGCATGGTTGTTGGTACCAGACGGGCTGGTCTGAGTATTTCAGAAACTGCTGATCTACTGTGATTTTCACACACAACCATCTCTAGGGTTTACAGAGAATGGTCTAAACAACAAAAAATATTTAGTGAGTGTCAGTTTTGTGAGCGCAAATGCCTTGTTGATGCCAGAGGTCAGAGGAGAATGGCCAGACTGGTTCCAGCTAATAGAAAGGCAACAGTAACTCAAATAACCACTCGTTACACCCAAGGTATGCAGAAGAGCATCTCTGAACGCACAACATGTCCGACCTTCAGGCGGATGGGCTACAGCAGCAGAAGACCACACCGTATGCCACTCCTGTCAGCGAAAAACAGGAAACTGAGACTACAGTTCGCACAAGCTCACCAACATTGTACAATAGAAGATTGGAGAAACGTTGCCTGGTCTGATAAGTCTCGATTTCTGCTGCAACATTCGGATGGTAGGGTCAGAATTTGGCATCAACATCATGAAAGCATGGATCCATCCTGCCTTGTATCAATGGTTCAGGCTGGTGGTGGTGGTGGTGTAATAGTATGGGGGATATTTTCTTGTCACACTTTGGGCCCATTAGTACCAATTGAGCATTGTGTCAACACCATAGCCTAATTGAGTATTGTTAGCTGACCATGTCCATCCCTTTATGACCACAGTGTACCCATCTTCTGATGGCTATTCCAGCAGGATAACGCGCCATGTCATAAACTGCGAATCATCTCAGATTGGCTTTGTGAACATGACAATGAGTTCACTGTACTCAAATGGGCTTCACAGTCACCAGATCTCAATTCAATAGAGCACCTTTGGGATGAGGTAGAACGGGAGATTCGCATCATGGATGTGCAGCCAACAAATCTGCAGCCACTGCGTGATGCTATCATGTCAATATGGAGTAAAATCTCTGAGGAATATTTCCAGTAACTTGTTGAATCTATGCCATGAAGGATTAAGGCAGTTCTGAAGGCAAAAGCGTGTCCAACCCGGTACTAGTAAGGTGTCCCTAAAAAAGTGGCCAGAGGGTGTATCTGTATGTGCCAGTAGTTCATGTGTAAAAATGGTTTTATAGCTGGAGGATTAAAATTGACCTGAAAGACAACCATATACCCTAAATGTGTACAGCCTTAATGAAAATATGAAAGCAGAAAATGATTCATTTTTCAAAGGTTGGATTCATTTTAGAATGTCACCAAACTTCAAGATAAAAAAAACAAACAAACATTGTTTAGGTTTTTACCTGCTGTTTAAATGGTGCTCGGATGGATGGATTTTTGACTCGTATAATTAAACAGGGAGGTTAAAATGCATCTAAGCTCTGTGCAAGCAAACATCACTCATATTTTCCCAAGAAAATGGAAACTTTGGTCACGATACACTGTATCGTGACCAGTTAAGTTGGTTTGATTTTCACTGTGTTTGTACTGCTCTTCACAAAGGCTTCTGAAATGTTAAGATGTTACATGACTAATGAAACAGATTCTCCCTAATCAAGAAGGGCTGGTGAGATGGCCACGCTGATCAATGGAGAGAGAAATCTTACCTCATAATGGCTCTGGGTAATGAGTTCCTGCCTCAACATTTACCACTTGATTTGATTATATTACACCGAGCATTAGCTGGCATTACAGTAGGGTGTAGTCCTCTGTGCTTAATAGAAAAGACTCAGTTAAATTTACAATTGCAAAACACATTTCCAGGGGATCTAATTTGGCTGCTTTCAGTGGGAACATCAGTGGTGCTTGAATTTCTAGAAAGATCACTAGTGATATGGGTAAGTAACACTTTACTTGAAGGGGGTGTTCATAAGGCTGTCATCAAACCTTTATAATCATGACACGACACACGTAACACATGTGAACAAGGTTTTATGCATGCTTATAACAACTGTTATTGTCTGTTTACTGCACTGCTAGCCACACCCATATCACCCTGCAGCCCAGGACTGGTTACTTACTGAAGCCAAGCGGGGCTGAGTCTGGTCAGTACCTGGATGGGCGACCACATGGAAAAACTAGGTTGCTGTTGGAAGTGGTGTTAGAGAGGCCAGCAGGGGGCACTCAACCTGCGGTCTGTGTGAGTCCTAATGCCCCAGTGACAGTGAAGGGGACACTGTCAGTGGGCGCCGTCTTTCGGATGAGACGTTAAACCGAGGTCATGGCCATACACAAAAATGCACTTTATAAATACACATTACATTACACATTACATTACGTTATTAAGTGTTGTTCAGTTATGTAATTTTAAATGAAATGTTGACAATGAGATGTTATGACAACTTTGACAACATAACATGTCATAAATCTGTCATAAACATGATTATTGTTATGAGGGAGACACTCGCTCTGCCTCCTCCGTACCACCAGAGGGAACACTCACCCGAATACTGACACATGCAGACTACATTACCCATCAGCCCACTTACCTGGAAGTGATTTCAGTGGCAGCTGAAATTCATCACTCACACTTTATTTACCCTCCTCACCCATTAGTTTATCAGTTTAAGTGTTGTTTTGCTCCGTTAACATTAGTAAGCGTTCTGCCTGGTGTAATTTTCCTGTTTTTACCCTTCCCCGATCTGTTCTCTGATTGTTTGCTGCCTGCCCCTTGAGCTTAGCCTGCCTTTTGGACTCCGACTGTTAGCCACCAGCCTCGACATTACTCTGCCTCTCGTACTCTGTTGTTTGCTACCTTCTTTCAATAAAGCTGCAGATGGATCCTGCGCCCTCTGAGTCTTCGTTACAATTGTCATGAGGCCATTACACTATAACTGCATCATGAATTTTATAACAGCCTCATTAATATGTTGTGTTGAACTCAACTACAAATTAATTTTTTCATAAAAAATGTCATTAGATGCCATTCGATTTTAATGAAGCTATTATAAAAGTATTTGACATAGTATTAACATTTATACTGAGAAACTTTAATGACAAATTCAGTTTTTTCACAATTGATTCTTCGCTAAGCCACACCCAAAAACAGCCACATACCAATCCTGGCTTAGCAACCGTAGCTACACGCAGGAGCTCTGTCAAGCTTTTGAGCGAGGTAAACAAGGCAAAGCGTTGTGCATATGGATTGTGCAAATCTGATACCCGGTATCCTAAAAGTTTGGACAGGGTGGTGGAATTTTTTTCCCTTTTCAAAACCTTAAACCCAAGGGGAGAAATGCCAGCGTTGAGCAAGCTCTGTAAGGGGCGCTAAAGGAGCGGAGTTAAGTTGGTTTGATTTTCAATATTCCTAACACATTCAGTGATAGACGACAATAACTTACACACCTCTTACCCTAAAAAGATCTAACCTGTGTTTCCTACAAAAATACAAAGCAGGTTATGTTTCACAGCTGTCTTTCTTTTACTGCTCGATATTATAAGCACTGCTCTGTTTAAGCCTTCGCCATAGTCGTCATATTAATAGCAATCTTACTTCTGTTTCAAGCTACAAATATTTGAAATTACATATCAACAGAACAAAACCAAGATGTGATCACAAACTGAGCACTTGCGATCAATATACTTCACCCGCAGCTGTTTTTCAGTCATTTATATCCCTCATGCCCATGTTAGAGCTACAATTCACTGATGTTTTTGTCTGTCTTTTGGAGATTTAGTCATTGGTGACTGGTTATAGTGGGTTGATGTCTGCTTTTATATTTGGTGTCTGGTTAATATTTGCTGGTAGAGAAAATCTATTTGTTCACTTCTGCTATTTATACTTTGATTTGCATTTCAATTTATTTATTTCTTCCACTGAACTGCAAATTAGAATAGAAACTGGATAAAGACCACACAAACATACTGACAGTTATAGGTACTGTACATTGTTATGGGTCAATGATGCTAATATTTGGCACTAATCAATCAATTTCACCATTCTGGCTGTTCTTTCTATGAATGAATTATATAAAAGCACTATCCATGCGTGTTTCCTCTTTGGTTAGTATTGCTAGATTTCATTGCACAATTAATCTATCAGGCTTTTTGGCTAAAAAAGAGAAATCATGGTTTAATAAGTTATTACTAGATTATTTAAATTTTCACCTCTCCTGCTGTGAATGAACTAAGCTGTTGAATGGTCAGGGTATGAGGCGACTAGCCTAATCTAGCTTCAATCTTGATTAAATTATTTTCTAATTGGTTGCTTATTAATATGTGAATATACCCCTGTAATGCATACTGCAGTCCTTTTTTGTCTGACTTTCTCAGATATCTCACCTGTTCGCCAAAAATGACTAATTATATCTCTGGCAATGTCTGACACCGGAGCATACATATTGTAATAGACGTGCCAGGCACGAAAGCTTGACAGGCGTAGCAACAGTATCTAAGGAGGGCGGGGCTTAGCAAAGGGTCAATTATGTTTATGACGGATTTATGACAAATTATGTTTTCATGACAAAGGCATTTCAAACAAAGTCAACTTTGCAATTCAAATGACACGCAAAAATCTTATGTCATGTCATGTTTATAAATGTTTCAGTCTTATAAACATCCCTTTCAAATAAAGAAAATTAGTTTTTTATTATGTTTTGTTGTTATGTCTGTAAATGTAAACACTATTACACTAATACACACTCCTAGGTGGTTTCTAGGGTTGACATGGACAGTTGACAAAATTTAGATTTTCAGGACAACACTCAGGTCAGGTTACTTGCAGAAGTTAAATCCATAAAGTCTCCTTGTTAATTGCGAGCACATTCCACGCAGCAACCAGTCGAGAAATTCCTGTAGGTTCTCCCGGACCTTGCCCATCTGACAAAAACGGCTTTTGGCTTCTGAAAAGCATGAAGCACTCGGCTTTAGAGGTAGTTTCCAAAGCATGAGTGGAAAACTAGATCTTTTTAATGAAACCGGGACCACACATGAGCCACAGAGGTATTAAACTTTCCCCCTTAAACTTTATTGAGTTATTTTTTGCTGCAGGTTTTCATGCCCAGTCTCAATTTGGTGTCCTAAAAATAGTTTCAGCGTAGTTCTTTAATGTGTGCCTCTAATTGTAAAATCTCTGGTGTGTCATAGGTGTCAAACAGGTAACAGGAGAATTCCTGAGGATAGTCCAAAACCTTGGGTTTCCCACAGTTCAGAAGGTTCAGGTACTGGAGCAGGTCATCGTTCCTTTGGCTCAGCGTTTTCTCATGAGTAATTTCCCTATGCTCTTTACTGCTATAGTAGTAATTCCACCCTTTTTTGATTAAAAATGATGTTATCTTTAGTGGGTCCTTGATGAGATCTTTGATTGTGTCTTAAATCAAAGACAAGAAATATCCAACAAGTAGCGCGGATGTTTTGGGAAATTAAGAGATCCAGTACTCATTGAGCATTCCTGGTAAATCTGCATCCCACTGAGGGCTCTTCCCAGCTGCTAACATTCAGGGATTTGCCTAACCCCTGACTCATCATAGGAAGTCTGGCAAGCAAGAGCTATAATTAGCTTGTGAACCTCTTAATGAGTTTAATATGGCAGCATTTGTCAGACAAGTCCCTGTCCTTGTCACCCAGGGACGCACACATGGGACATGCAGACCAGACATCATATGCGGGAACTGCCAATGTCATCTTCATAATCATCTTATTTTCTAACATGTGTTTTCCCTCAAACAGAATTCAATATCCGTCACTCAGAAAAAAATGGTAAAGCGTATATTAGAATAGGGGTGTCCAGTAGAGTGTCTAATGTGGGCAGCCAATAAACTGACCTGCAGCTTTCTAGGAATGTTTCTAATAGTCCAATCGACCTTGATTAGCTGGTTCAGGTACGTTTAATTGGGTTCAACGCTATAGAGTTTGGAACAGTAGCCCATTAGGAGCAGGAGTAGTGACCCCCGGTTTAATGATTTCTTTGGTTCATGGCATGAATTCTGATGATTGGAAGATTGTATGAATAGCACACGTCACAGGTGAGTTTGTTAGAAAATTGATCAGACCCAGTGATATATGACATGATTTTATGACCTGATGAATCCCGAAACAATCACATTAAATTCTGCACTAAAAACATGGGCTGAAAAAGACATTTCTTACAGATCTCTCTCTCTTTCTCATAACAGCTATTGATACAAGCCATGAATGTTTGCTAGACAAAAATTACAGGATATTTTTGCATAATTATGAAGTATTATGAAGTATATTCCTCGCTGGTGGAATGATATTCTCATTCCCACATGCATGGCTGATTCACTAGTATCACTCAAGCGACAACTAAAAACCCATCTCTTCCAAGATCACCTGAACCCCTGTGAACAAAACCAGGACCCACTCTTGCCAGGAAGTAAAAGGTAAAATTGTTTGAGTCTTCAAATGTGGAACCTCGATTGTGTACATCTTTCTGTAAAAAAAAAAAAAAGTAAAATCTGTACACCCCTGGTTTAGGAACGGCCTTTACAAACTACATGTGGCGAGCGCATACTGTACTGCATTCAACAGGAGTAACTGTCAATGCAAGAGGAAGCTGTCGGAAAGGAATAACTGGGTGGTGACTCAGATTGTATCTAAACAACACAAAACCGCTGTTGCCCAACACGCTGCACACTTAAATGTGGTCCTGTCTTCACCAAAACCTTCACCAAAACCTGTCTGGAACCCAACAGGGTCAATATAGATGGCCGGCTGCTATAATCAAACCTTTGGTCACTTATGCCAATGCCAAACGTCGGTTTCAATGGTGTCGGCAGTGAAAATCTTGGACTTTTTGCAATGTGAAACATGTATTGTTCTCTGATGAGTCCACCTTCACTGTCTTTCCCACATCTGGGAGAGTTACGGTGCGGAGAAGCCCCAAAGAAGCATACCACCCAAACTGTTGCATGCCCAGAGTGAAGCATGGGGGTGAATCAGTGCTTGTTTGATCTGCAATATTATGGAATTCCTTTGGCTCAATAGATGTGCTGGATGGGCATATCACTGCCAAGAACTACCCAACCATTCTGCCGTGTATCGTACAATGCCGTGTATCAGGATGGTAATGCACCAATACACACAGCAAGACTGATGACAGGGTGGTTTGATGAACGTGAAAGTTCAACATCTCCCATGGCCTCCATCACCAGAGCTAAATATTATTGAGCCACTTTGGGGTGTTTTGGAGGAGGGTCACTATACTGCAAGAAGAATGGCTCAAAATCCTTCTGGCCACTGTGCAGGACTTATATCTGCCATTCCCAAGACAAACTGGCTGCAAAAGGAGGCCCTACACCATACTAATGAATTATTGTGGTCCAAAAACTAGGCATTTCAGTTTCATTGTCCAACCCCTGTATATTGTTCAGTGAGGTAATACTTGCCCTCATTTCATTAGCAAAGGTAGAAAAGGTTTCCTGTTCACAGCCAATGTTGTGAGTCTTCAAATGCACTACCTCGAGAGTGAACTTGAATGAGAAGCAGCTTTTCCGAAACCACAGGCATGTAGAATATTGTCCATGCGCTTGTATCGCTAATGCTCAAATAATGATTTATTTTCCCAGGGCGGCAGTGGAAACCCTTTCTTGTTGGCAGTAAACATGGAAACCTGAGGGGTGTGATTGTTTTGGGGAATACAATGTGCCATATCTGGAAGATGGCAAAGGGAGAAGATGTTGTTTATAATTGCCCACAGGAAAAAAATACTATAGTCATTTATAGTAAATACTGTAGTGTACCATTCTACAATAACATGTATTACACTGTATATATTATAGTACTTACAACTCTTTATCTCCTCTGTACAGTGAGCGTTTGCTTAATCAGAAGACACTTTATGACTTAAACAATCTCTGCTTTCTGTTACATAATATATGCCACTGAAATTCACAAAGAGTCACACCTTTAGCAGTTCTTTTCGATGTTGCTCAGGTGCAAACAGGCTAGTCATGCTTAGCTTAGCCTCTTTGTGTATTTTCTCCAATGGCTTGACTTGTGTAAAGGAGCGTGGGAGCAGAGATAATTAGCAGACCTCTTGTACGTAAATATAACTGTGTGAAAAGAGGTAGCCTACCTCGTCATTCGGCATGGAAAAAGCTTTGTAAACCAACGGGCTGGATCCAGGAAAGCAAATTAAAGGCTACAACCTCGTGTGAGAAAGATCTCCAACACCTATAGCTATCAATAGAGCAGGCCAGCGTTTGGAAGGAGGCTCGGTTTTATATAATTCGAGAGGTCTTTCCCCTCAGATTATGAAAAGTTTTTTATAGCTGCTAGTAAAGAATAAAGAGTCGTGCCCCATAAAACACAATCCACATGAGAAATGTGGAGCTTTGGCAGCTTTTTTGGACTGGATTGTTGTGAACATGCGTATGAGATGCATACTGTATGTTTTTGGTAAACATTCATTTGTGTTGATGTGTAATAATTTGCATAATATGTTTTAATCATTTATATTGTAAGCAGGGCTTTACATTAACACCCGCCAAACTGCCAAATGGGGGTAGATTTCAGTTAGACAGACACCTCCACTAGAGGGGTTTTGGCCATTTCCAGGCTGGTTTCCAGCCATTTCCAGCCTGGTCTTAGCTAGTCAGACTGGGAGATGACCAGCTAAGACCAGCTTGACCAGCCTAGTCAAGCTGGAAATGGCCAAAACCCCTCTAAAACCAGGCTGGTCAAGCTGGTTTTAGTTGGTTTTAGCTGGTCAATTTCCAGCCTGACCAGCTAAGACCAACTAAAACCAGCTTGACCAGCCTGGTTTTGGCCATTTCCAGGCTGGTTTCCAGCCATTTCCAGCCTGGTCTTAGCTGGTTGGCTGGTTTTAGCTGGTCGACCATCCTGGGTTTAGAGGGGTTTTGACCATTTCCAGGCTGGTCGACCAGCTAAAACCAGCCAACCAGCTTAGGCTGGTTTAAGCTGGATTTTTCAGCAGGGCTGGTTGGAAATCATTTTTAAATTGTTGTTTTCTTAAAAGCAGTGTTCGATAATAAGCATGGCCCAATATTCGTACATTTGTGATCTTAGTATCGAGAAGCAGCACGACTGACAAAAATAACTGTTCACACGAGCAAAAGAAAGCAGGTAAATATCGATCGAGAGAGGATGATCACTCGTGCGCACAGGTAATGTGATGCGTGCGACTGTTAAAAAGCATGTGCGCGCTCCCGTTAACTTGGGCGAAGCAACTGTCCCTAGAGGAAGCGCAACTAGTGCGATCTGTTCCCTTTGAAATAAACTGGAAATACACATATTCTTTTGTAGCAGCAGCAGTCACTGCTTTCATTTTAATTATTCTTTGAACAGATTATTAACCGGCCTATAGTAACTATGTGCGCATGCTCATCCTTTCATTATCAAACACGGTATGTTTCACCTGCTATCTTTTGCTTACAGTTATTTTTGGTAATATTTTTTTACAATAACATTGCTTTAATGGGAGATTACTCCCCGTTTATGTGTAGTAAACTGGTGATCTGGGACTTTTATCCAAGACAGATTACAGTGCATATTTTAGAAACATGACAATAATTCTTTTTTTAAATGTAATGTTTTTTAAAAACAAAAATTTGTGGAATTAAAAAGTGCACCTATACAGCTATATTTTCTTTGTTTTGACACAATAAAAATTTTTCAATACATTTTGATAAATTTGGTAAATCCTTAATTTTGAGTCCTAAAAAGTCACAACCCATTTGCTCATGCACACTGAGCAGTGCAATTTTTTTTTACATTACTTAAGCATCTCTAACATTTTTTTTATTTTTAGCATTATAAACTCTAGATGATGGAAAATAAAGACCAGAGTGTCTTCTTTTCAAAGATACATAAACTGTGAAATTATTCAGCAACTGTAAAGGTATCAGTTTGGGATGATTGTTTTTGAGAAAGTGCCTCTGACGGTGAGGGAAAGAAGGACACCGATATAGTCTCAGAAAACGTTTTACATAAATCTCATTTTGCATGCTATCTTCATCATATTCGAAATATAAACTCATGAGACACTTGGGTTTCAAGTCATATTCTAAAATACTCTAATAAGCACTAGTGTCTAATAGTGAGTAGTGTGTTACAATGAGTAATAATGAGTAATGTCTAATAATGAGTACAAGTCTCTAATAATAAGCACTAGTGTCTAATAGGGGATGGGGGCATGACATCACCGCTCTAGCATCGCTGTGGCTGATGGGATTGAATCACCATACTGTGAGGCCACTGTACATTTGCTGCGCCCGAAAACTCTTCATGAGATTTGTCATATGTATGCTTAATTTGAGTTTGAATATGTCTGCTTAACGATTTCATAGTATGAGAGAACCCGAAGTATGAGTACCCGATGAAACGGCCATGTTACAAACTTCAGGAACCATAAAGAAGAACGTCAGATGGACACCTTTCCATTAGGCATGGAGGAAGAGGACAACAACCTCAGATATAAACTTCTGTTTAATTATCTAATCATTAAAAGTGGTCTAAAAATTATTACGTTTTGAGTTTAGAAAATTGGGGTAAATGCATAAACAGTGCATAAGCACGGTGGCTCAGGGGTTAACACTGTGGCCTCACAGCAAGAAGATCGCTGGTTCAAGTCCCGACTGGGTCAGTTGTCATTTCTGTGTGGAGTTTGCATGCTCTCCCCATGTTGGGGTGGGTTTGCTCCGGTTTACCTGACAGTCCAAACACATGCACTATAGGAAAATTGATTAACTAAATTGGCCGTAGTGTATGAATGTGTGTGTGAATGTGAGTGTGTATGTGTATTTCCCAATACTGGGTTGCAGCTGGAAGGGCATCCACTGTGTAAAACATATGCTGGATTTGGCGGTTCATTCCGCTGTGGTGACCCCTGATGAATAAAGGGAATAAACCAAAGGAATTGAATGAATGAATGAATGAATGAATTTTAACTTAGACCATGTACGTAAACACACAAACCTCGGGCAAAATAAATAACATATAAAAGATTTAGATTGGAAATACATACACACAGGCATAAGGCTTGAACATTTATTGTGATTTTGATAGTCAAACTATCATTTCATCATAGAAATGTACCAAAATCAGACTGTGTCCCATATTTAGCTGCAGTGTAACAGTAGCCTGTGTTACTCACCTGTCTGTCATTTTGGGTTGAATTGGAGTTTGCAGATGTTTATTCACGGTTTTCCTATATTTTCTTGAAAGAAGATTTTAGGAAACATTTTCTCTGGCCTGAAGGCACCTGAGTGACCATCAGTATAAAATATCAGACTGCAATTACAACTGCGACGACTGTGAGTGTGCTGGAACTGCTGGAAGAAAAGGACTACACGGAAAAACAGATTCCCAGGGCATTACAATCCTGTATTTCTAGTATTCATACTTGTGTGTGTGCAGCTTCTGTTAAAAGTTTATCAATACATTATAATTTTTTCACCATGATACTTTTTTACTCAAACCACAGTTCTCAGAAGTACCAGTGTCTAATAATGAGTACAAGTCACTAATAATGAGTACGAATATCTCATAATAGGTACTAGCATCTAATGGTGAGTACAAGTGATGAATAATAAGTACTAGCATCTAATGATGAGTACTAGCGTCTAATAAAGAGTACTTGTGTCTAATAATGAGTACTAGCATCTAATAATGAAAACTAGCAGCTAACAATGAGTACTAGTGTCTAATAAAGAGTACTAGCGTCTAATAATGAGTACTAGCATCTAATAATGAATGCTAGTTTCTATTAATGAGTACTAGTGTCTAAAAATGAGTACTAGCATCTAATAATAAGTACTAGTGACTAATAATGAGTACTAGGGTCTATTAATGAGTAGTGGTGTCTAATAATGAGTACTAGCATCTACTAATGAGTAATAATGTCTAATTATAAGTATTAATGTCTAATAATAAGTACTAGTATCTAATAATGAGTACTAGCGTCTAATAATGAACACTAGTGTCTATTAATGAGTACTAGTGTCTAATAATGAGTACTAGCGTCTAATAATGAATATTAATGTCTATTAATGAGGACTAGTGTCTAATAATGAGTACTAGCATCTAATAATGAGTACTAGTGTCTAATTATAAGTACTAATATCTAATAATGAGTACTAGTATCTAATAATGAGTACTAGAGACTAATAATGAGTACTAGCATCTAATGAGTAATAATGTCTAATTATAAGTACTAATGTCTAATAATAAGTACTAGTATCTAATAATGAGTACTAGCGTCTAATAATGAATACTAGTGTCTATTAATGAGTACTAGTGTCTAATAATGAGTACTAGTGTCTAATTATAAGTACTAATGTCTAATGATGAGTACTAGTATCTAATAAAGATTACTAATGTCTAATTATAAGTACTAATATCTAATAATGAGTACTATTATCTAATAATGAGTACTAGTGTCTAATATTGAGTACTAGTGTCTAATAATGAGTACTAGCATCTAATAATGAATGCTAGTGTCTATTAATGAGTACTAGTGTCTAAAAATGAGTACTAGCATCTAATAATAAGTACTAGTGTCTAATAATGAGTACTAGGGTCTATTAATGAGTAGTAGTCTCTAATAATGAGTTCTAGTGTCTAATAATGAGTACTAGTCTCTAATAATAAGCACTTGTGTCTAATAATGAGTAGTGTGTTACAATGAGAACTAGTGTCTAATAATGAGTACAAGTTTATAATAATAAGCACTAGTGTCTAATAGGGGATGGGTGTGTGACATCACCGCTCTAGCGTCGCGGTGGCTGACGGGATTGAATCACCATACTGTGAGGTCACTGTACATTTGCTGCGCCCGAAAACTCTTCACGAGATATGTATGCTTAATGTGTATTCAGACATGCCTGCTTACCTATTTCATAGTATGAGAGAACAGTGCCCGAAGAAAGGGCCACGTTTAATGAGTGCTAGTGTCTAATAATGAGTAATAGCATATAAGTACTAGTGTCTAATAATGACTACTAGTGTCTGATAATGAGCACTATAATGTAATGAGTACTAGCATCTAAAAATGAGCACTAGCGTTTAATAATGAGTACTAGTGTCTAATAACGAGTACTACTGTGTAATAATGAGTTAAGTGTCTAATAATGAGTACTAGCATCTAATAATGAGTACTAGTGTCTAATTATAAGTACTAATGTCTAATAATGAGTACTAGTATCTAATAAAGACTACTAGAGACTAAAAATGAGTACTAGTGTCTAATAATGAGTACTAGTGTCTAATAATGAGTACTAGTGTCTAATAATGACTACTAGAGTCTTCTAATGAGTACTAGATTCTAATAATGAGTACCAGTGTCTAATAATGAGTACTAGTGTCTAGTAATGAGTACTAGTATCTAAGAAAGAGTACTAGAGACTAATAATGAGTACTAGTGTCTAATGAGTATTAGTGTCTAATAATAAGGACTGGTGTCTAATTATGACTACTAGAATCTTGTAATGAGTACTAGAGTCTAATAATGAGTACTAGTGTTTAATAATGAGTACTAGTTTCTTATAATGAGTACTAGTGTACAATAATGAATACTAGTGACTAATAATGATTACTAGTGTATAATAATGAGTACTAGTGACAAATAATAAGTACTAGTGTCTTATTATGGGTGCTAGAGTCTAATAATAAGTACTAGTGTCTTATAATGGGTGCTATAGTCTAATAATGAGTACTAGAGTCTTATTGTAGGTGCTAGAGTCTAATAATGAGTACTAGTGTCTTATAATGGGTGCTACAGTCTAATAATGAGTGCCAGTGTCTAATAATGAGTACTAGAGTCTAATAAGTACTAGTGACTAATAATGATTACTAGTGTCTTATAATGGGTGCTAGAGTCTAATTATGAGTACTTGTGTCTAATAATAAGTACTAGTGACTAATAATGAGTACTAGTGTTTTATAATGGGTGCTAGAATCTAATAATGAGTACTAGTGTCTAATAATGAGTACCAGTGTCTAATAATGAGTACCAGTGTCTAATAATGACTACAAGTGACTTATAATGCGTACCAGTGTCTAATAATGAGTACCAGTGTCTTACAATAAGTACTAGTGTCTTATAATCAGTTCTAGTGTCTAATAATAATTCCTAATGTAACACTGAGGTCTAGTGTCTAATAAGTACTAGCATCTAATAATGAGTACTAGTGTCTTATAATCAGTTCTAGTGTCTAATAATAATTCCTAATGTAACAATGAGGTCTAGTATCTAATAAGTACTAGCATCTAATAATGGGTACTAGCGTATTAACACCGCTATCTAATGATGAGTACTGCTTTATAATAATGAATGCTAGTTTAAAGTAATGAGCTATTTAATAAGTAATAAATATGATAAAAACCTAACACCAAATTTGACACAGAGCTTAAAATGAAAAATTAAAAAGCAAACAACACTAACACTACTATTGGAGTACAGTGTGATTTTATTCCAAAAGAAAGCCTCATACATAGCTTACAGGATCTTGCGAAGGATACGGTAATATTTTATTTTCATCTCAGTCAAACACTCAAATCCGTGATCGAACCCATCGTTGAGATGAAAAAAATATTTAAGGTTTAGATCAGAATATTTTAGCAGCGTTGCAGTGACGTTATCAGACACCTGTGGGCTGATCGGATTGCGTCGACTGCCACTACTTGTACATCTCGACATCAAACGCAGCCAGACCATCAGATAAATGCAAACTGAAAGGCTTTTTCTGCCTGTCCAAACAGTTCCTTCATCACCTTGAGGACTGACCTTTGAAGATGTCAGCGACTGCTCAATATTTGCATCAGGCTCTCCTGGATTTCAGACAATAGACACACTTTGACACCATTCCTCAAAATTTTATTTAATTTAACGCAGCCTTGCACTGCAAAAATTCTTTATTTAGACAAGAGTTTTGGCTTATTTATAGCCAGAAAAATCGTATTGATCTTGTTTTAATAATAATACTGTATATATGCAAGATTAAATTGAGAAAGATTATTGTTTTTTTTTAGATTATTTATCTTTTTGTCTTACTTAGTAAAGCTTAGAATAAGGTGTTTTACCTGCAAAATTTGCTTAATTACAATCAGACAGAGTTTAAAAGCAGCCTTGTGTTTTTAAGATTTTATTTTAGCTCTAATCACTTATTTAAGTTTGCCTATTAAAATAAAATGCCCAGTCACTCTTATACTTGTTTTTAGTGACAAAATACATTTTGTTATGTGATGTGGCGGTAAGCTTCAGTATTTTGAACAAGTACAGTTTTTTTAACTATCATCAAGCCTTAATTGAATAAAAAGTGGACAATATGTAAGTGTCATCCTGATTTAGTCCATACAATAATATTGTTCATTCATTCATTCATTCATTCATTTTCTTTTTAGCTTAGTCCCTTTATTAATCTGGGGTCGCCACAGCGGAATGAACCACCAACTTATCCAGCATATGTTTTACGCAGCGGATGCCCTTCCAGCGGCAACCCATCACTGGGAAACATTACAGACACTACGAACAATGTAGCCCTCCCAATTCACCTATACCGCATGTCTTTGCACTTGTGGGGGAAACCCCGGATGAGCACCCGGATGAAACCCACACAAACACAGGGAGAACATGCAAACTCCACAAAGAAACGCCAACTGACCCAGCCAAGCCTCAAACCAGCTTCATTCATACTGTGAGGCAATCGCGCTACTTACTGTGCCACCATGCAGCCACAATTCTATTGTTTTAAGCTTAAATGCGTTGTCCCATTTTAAGACAGAATATATAACAAAAATTCTTAAATAAAGAGTAATAGAGTGGAGGAACTATGACGTCACCTTGTAGGCCAATCGGCTAAATT
Organism: Danio tinwini; assembly: GCA_903798205.1. Taxonomy (NCBI): domain Eukaryota; kingdom Metazoa; phylum Chordata; class Actinopteri; order Cypriniformes; family Danionidae; genus Danio; species Danio tinwini. The sequence goes on from CAIGQZ010032975.1 coordinate 3,219,591, forward strand.
CATGTGTAACTGTGGTCATTACCTGAGGAACCTGCAGGGAAGTGGGTTGTGAATGGTTGCTGGTGGCTTGTTTGTTTGTGTGTCGAGGGGGAGGGCTGCTCAATGACTGTGTGGGGAGGTTTTCAGAGAACAATCACCACTCTGCAGGCCTTGGAATTTATCCTGAGTCAAGTAAAGCCTTGTGACTCAGGTGGAGAAGACCTAGAACTTCAGCTCTCCTGTCGTGTTCCCGGTCAAATTTGACTTGTCTGTTTTAACTGCTCTTAAATTAACACAAAAAACATTTTTCACCACCAATTTTTTATTCAACAAAGACAAAGAGTATAAATACACCAGACATGTCACTTGCATTGACCTTATTCTTCAGTGCAGAAGTGAGCTTGTTTTAGCCATTGTTTTAGAACTTCCGATTCAGTTGTCTATGGGAGCATACCTGTCAACCCTCCCGTATTTTACAGTTCTATACCGCTATCATCCCATGAAGGTGTTTTCCCATATTTCTCCCGTATTTTCAGTCTTTCTCTGAAGGGTGGCAATAAACATTAAAGAGCAGAGCCTCGCTATGCGCAACCCATACTGCCAAACCACCAGGGGCTGCCCTTTGCTCTTAAATGTGAGTCTGTTCTGTGCCTTTGTTTTATTTAGGCATGAAAACGCTTTAAAATAAATATAAAAAGGGCGAGATTGCCTTTCCTTTTATTACAGGTGCCGTCTTCCCTTCATATGCAATCCTCACACGAGTCATATAGAGGTGCATGACTGTACACTGACGCGCTCCATAGTGATAAATAGAGGCTGTTTCCCAAACAGATTCTGTACACACGATTTGAAGCGGAGCGAAAGTCTGGGTTTTGGTGCGTGTTTAAACAGACATATATACATAATTAATAATAATAACATCTAAAGATGTCGATCTCGGTGGGATTTTTTTTCAAACAACTAATTTCATTCTAAATGAGCATAAAAAGTTAGGAAGGCAGTCAAATGCTTTCTTTATAACTTTAGATGTGTGCATTTTTAAAGTGACGCCTGTTATTTAATGTAATCAAAGGGGAAAAAAATCTAAATAGATAAGAGATTCATTCGTTGTTTTTTAATCAGAATGTGTCAGTTTTACAGTGAAAAAAGGGCTAATGAGATTTGAGAGCTTGATTTTATTTCATTATAATAGATATTAATTTTAATAAGCTGAACTGTTTGCAAATGTATTTGCTGCTAATGTATACTATTTATTTTTTCTTTTGTAAATAGTAATAAAACATATTACTGACCATTTAACAGTTTTTTTTTACAACGAAACAACTTCAAATCAACATGTTTAGTAATTTGGGGATTTTTTTTAAGGGGGGTGGGGGGCGTCCCTTATTATGGTGGGCATATCCCTTATTTTCACATCCCAATGTTGACAGGTATGTATGGGAGAAATGACTAGGAATAATAAACGGCAGACTACTTACTCTACAAACTAATGTTTGCATGACAATACAGAAAAAGCAGAATAATATACTGAGAAAATATTACTTTGCAACATTAAGCAGCATAACGAGTGGATGGAAGGAAATGAGACTGGAAGTCTCGAGCCAAAAAGAGACAAATGGCTGTGCCTGCTTGCAAGCAAAGAATAAGGTGAACAGTTTTGAATGGGGAAAAGTGTAATGGTCAATATGGCGAATGAAGCCTCGCCTACTAGTACAGGAGACAATGATTGATCGCTATAGACTGACGTTTTTCCGGGGCAGAAGGTCGGATCAGACTTGTGCTTTTATGACAATTTTTGTGATCAACAAACACACTGGAATCTCAGCGAACACTTGCTTCACAGACATGAGGAATATATCTACATAAAGCTTGAAATCTCTACTATTAAATGAACCGACTACATTGAAAACAAAAGTTTTGTGGTTTTGTAATCTGTATGAAATGAACACGAGGTCCGTCCTGTCAAACGCACATAGCATGACAGCAGCAACTACTCAAATGCCCACAAACTTGTAAACAGAGTGCTGTCATTTTTATAGGAGATTCGTCATCAAGACCAAGATGTGAATTACTTTAGAAGATCAGCACGATCGGATGAGGCATTAATCAGAAGATGATACTGTGCAACACAGCCATAAATGAGGTTGGTGTCGTGATCTCGTTCTTTTCGAGTGCGCATGCGCATTAGCTCTGCAGATTTTGATTTGAATGTTTAGAAACTAAACTAATGACACAGTTGTTGTTTAATTTTATTGTTGATTCCAAATATGTAATGTAATCATAAGCTGGGCTAACAGTTTTCGAGAATTTGATGATTCCCCATTCAGACAGAATGCCAGAGCATACTGCCCAAGAGGAGTTTCTGAGATGGCCACTGACTGAATTGACTGGCTTTAAAAGGACCTTGTTATAAATGAGTTTTATAACTTATAGGTGTTATAACTTCGGCCTCTTTCAGAAAAAGCACATCTCAGTTGAATTTAAAGTGACAGTCACCAAAATAGCACAATTAGGATCAAAGCCTAAAAGGGTGTGTTTTTGGGCTGAAATTTCACATACACACTCTAGGGACAGCAGAGACTTACTTTAAATCTTGTAAAAAGAGGCATAATAGGTCTCCTTTAAGACATGTTTTTCTTTGCTAAAGCCTAGTTTTCTTTATTCTTTATTTAATAAATATTTGCAAGTATATTTATCTTACTGCAACGCAGATCTTTTGACTTGTTTCTAGTATGTATCTTCTTAAAGGGTCACGAAACACCAAAACACATTTTTTTGAGCAGTTGACAGAAGCTATGTTTCCATCCAAAAATGCGAATTAATTTTATGCGCAAAACTGGATTATCGCATAAAAGACGTGCGAATAAAGCTGCGTTTCCATCCAACGAGTCAAAGCGAACAAAATCGTCACTTCCTGATTAACTGGCGTCAAATATCAACAGTAAAAACTGAATTTGCTGCAGTAGGAGAAGCTGCATCAATCTTTTTTTCATCTAATAAATGACTTGCGCCTCAGAAGGCAATCCTGACACGCAGTGAACGCGCGGTGGCGTTTGAAGGTGTCAGACGCGGAGCACAGATTCTGGAGGTCACTAATAATATATTAACACTAATACTTAAACGGTAAGGCAATATAGAATGACAAAAACAACATTTCAGATGGTTTATAATGTGCTCAGCCTGCTGGTTTGTCCATTCACATACATTTTTATCATCACATGATCTCTTTTAACAAAATCACATGACCTTTTTTTAATGCGCACACTGGAATTTGTGCGGTAAAAGTGATTCTATCATAGTTTATGCGCATCTTTTCTTATCGAATAAAAAGTTTATCCTACTCAGTTATGTGCATATGTTTTTTATGCGCATTGTCAAAATTTATGCTCATCACGGCGTTTCCATCAACCGTTTTTTTATGCGCATATCCAAAATGCACATAAAAGTAGGTGGATGGAAACATAGCTATTCATATATGTGTCCCACGCTGCTATAAACGCTTTTAGGACACATATATTGCACTAAAAAGTGAAAATGGGTTGTTTTTGATTTATTTAGAGCAAATTCGTTTTTCCGGTTTGAAATAAATTTTTAAAGCTACGTCACGGCGATTAAATACTTGGTGTATTTCAGCGTGGAGACTGGATGTCTGTACCTACGAGTACATCATGACGTCTCTGAGTGTGCGGCATCAATTTATGAGAAAGACTTGGTTCAAACAAATCAGCGCGCTCTATTGTGTATACAGTGAAAGTTCAGTAATATGCATGATAGCTTTGGAGACTGTTTACCTGTTACAGTGTTCAGACGACAGAGAGACGCCACGTTGTGTTGCCAAAACAAGTAGAAGAACAAAAATTTGGAGACATGGGTCGTCAGTGTTGTGTTTATTAATGTGCTGCAACAAAGGTTTTGTTTTCAATGGAGTACATTGAGAAAGTGGGTCTTCTGTGTATAGAATTACACCCTAGATTATTAGGCGCGGCGACGCAGTGGCACAGTAGGTAGTGCTGTCGCCTCACAGCACATAGGTCCCTGGTTTAAGCCTCGGCTGGGTCAGTTGGCATTTCTGTGTGGAGTTTGCATGTTCTCCCTGCGTTCGCGTGGGTTTCCTTCGGATGCTCCGGTTTCCCCCACAGTCCAAAGACATGCATTACAGGTGAATTGGGTAGGCTAAATTGTCCGTAGTGTATGAGTGTGAATGAGTGTGTGGATGTACAACATCACCTCATCCACACTGATCCTCAACACTGGTGCTCCACAGGGCTGTGTTCTCAGCCCACTCCTGTACACACATGACTGTACATCCAAACACAGCTCCAACGTCATCGTTAAATTTGCTGATGACACAACGTTGGTGGGCCTAATCACAGATAATGATGAGACGGCCTACAGAGAGGAGGTGCACACTCTGACGCAGTGGTGTCAGGAAAACCACCTCTCACTCAACATCAGCAAAACCAAGGAGCTGGTGGTGGATTTCAGGAGAGAGAAGAATGAACACACTCCCATAACCATCAACGGGACACCAGTGGAGAGAGTCAGCACTTTCAAGTTTCTTGGAGTACACATCGCTGAGGATCTGACATGGACTGCTCACACAGACGCAGTGTTAAGGAAGGCACAACAACGCCTCTTCTTCCTCAGGCGCCTCAGGAGGTTTGGAATGAGCCCCCACATCCTCCGCTCGTTCTACACCTGCACCATGGAGAGCATCCTCACTGGCTGCATCACCACCTGGTACGGGAACAGCACCAGCAGCAAACGCAAAGGTCTACATAGGATTGTGCGAACTGCTGGACGTGTAGTAGGAGGTGAGCTTCCCTCCCTCCAGGACATCTACACCAGGAGGTGCATGAGGAAAGCCAAGAGAATCATCAGCGACTCCAGCCACCCAAGCCATAGACTTTTCTCTCTGCTACCCTCAGGCAGACGGTTCCGCAGCATTCGGTCACGCACCAGCCGACTGAAGGAAAGTTTCTTCCCTCAGACTATCAGGCTGATGAACACTTAACACACCCCACACAAACTCTCCCATACCCCACACTGCACACCATAAAGATGTAGCATGCACTGCACTTTAACTAATCCATACTTAAACAATACTGCCTACAACTATGTGTACACTTATCCATCGTAAGCATCACTGTCACATTGCCAAATTTACACTGTTTTGTTTCTTTTTTGTGAGTATGTTGTTGTATTTTGCACTGTCTGTATTTTACACTGTCGCTGTATTTGCACTGTCTGTATTTTGCACTGTCTGTATTTTGCACTGTTGTTG
>CAIGQZ010032975.1:3229432-3248564 GCA_903798205.1 Danio tinwini
AGCCGGGACTCGAACCAGCGACCATAATGCTGTGACAGTGACAGTGCTAACCACTGAACCATCATGTTGCCCCATAAACACTTCAAATTCATAAAAAAAATAATAATAATGTATGTGTGTGTGTTAGTGTACTTGTTTTGGTTTATGAGGACAGTTTTTTGTATAATCACATATATATATATATATCCTAGTTGTACCCTATTATGGTGGTTTATGAGGACTTGATTGATGTCTTTGTAATTCAGACTACTTGATGACATTCTGACATTCAAATTTTTTACTGTGTATTACACATTACACCAATGTTGAGTCCCTGTAAGCCACCAATACGAACATCATCTTTTACTCACAACCCGTATAACTTTCTCATTTCATTCCTTCTTGAAATGACTGGATGATAATTGAGTGGTGACATATTTTTTTCAGTTTTGGGTGATGCTACGGTATGTGTCAACTAACCATACACCCTTAAAAACGGCCCACGTTTATCCGAAACACATTGCAATTACAGCTCGAGGAAATTACTGTTTTAAGAATCCAAGCGGTCGTGCAAGGTCACTGTGATTTCCTCGCTTTTTTTCTACAGTAAAATAGACGCCATTAAGCCCAATGGAAAACTCACAACCAGCTATTTGGGTATTTCAGAAGTTCATCACATCCATGACTTAGTGGTTTCTCACTGCGAGTCTGCAAAGTGACGAAGCTCCTCTGAACCACGTTTGTTTACTACACTACTGCATTAAAGGTCGCGGTTTTTTAGATGCTAGCATCAGTATGTTAAGTCTATAAGCTAGTGTGTACATCAAAATCCACATTTATAAGATATAAACAACTGACACATGCAGTTTGTCACTTCCGTCTAAACTAGGGATGCATCAATACCATTTTTTGGAACCAATCTGATCCCGATATATACCAACATTTTTAATAACGATCGATACAGACAGTTCTGGTAATAAACTCAAATAATATATCTTCTTCAGTAAAATTAACAGACCCATAGGCCTACTGTACTGTATATGACAGCCGACACAATCTAACTAAAAACATGATGCTTGCTGTAAACTAGGCTACATTATTTGAGCATTCATTATGATATTGATCTGCTGTGGTCCAGCTTGTGTTTCCTTTTTTAATATTAAGATTTTACTTTAGGGTCAATAGGCTACCACTATTGACCCTAATCGTTGGTAAAATAATCAACCTTTTAAGAAAGCCTGATATTTTCCTGCAGGTTTGGCACAGACTAAACTTAACTGTCTGAGGCCAGTTTTACTTAATAAACATTCCCTCGGCTAAACTCACCTTGAGTGAGATGGAGAAAATAAAAGCACATCAGCACAGAGGAAAAAATCAGATGCTCAAGACATAATGCTTTATTTGACATATCAACCGTTACACTTTCGCCCATTTAAAACTATATGAGCAACATGTCTTGTGTATTCAATAGTCTTTGACTTTATGTCCCACCATGCCTTCAGGTTTCAGGCAACCCAAGGCTCATTATGAATATGTACCCCTGTATACATTTCTGGAGAGCGCCATATATGTCCCAGGAGCTACGTTTTTGTTTTGTTTTTTTGTGCAGATTTCGTTTTTTTGCGAATCCACCAGAGGCTTTACGCTTTTTTCAGATCTCAAATTTGTGCCTGCCATTCTCAAGTAAATCCACCAGAGGTCACTGTCGACTGACTGAATGACTGACTTACTGAGCGATTGACCCGCCCACCCACTTTTAGATTTTAGATTTTACCACATTCTCACCTTATTATTTAATTATGTTATTTTTTCTGGAACCGTTCTTCACCGGACTCGAACCCCGTAGTCGCAGTCAACTCCTCTGCAACTCAAGTCTGAATACACTGGTAACAGCAAGAAAGTCGTCTAGGGTGAAAAGGATCGGCATCATACCGCCCCATATCGTTCATTTTAAAGTTGAAATGAAGCCATTTGTACTTCTGGCTATATTTGCCGCGTTTCCACTTTCCCGCCTAAAGCGAGCGAGACAGGGCCAGTCGGTTTTCTACTATCACTTCTGGGGTCTGATCGGCCCAAAGCGGGGCTTCCTCAAGGCCAGCAGCTGGCCTTTTTCGGTCCGCCGAATACCAGAGCCAGTTGGGGCTTCAGGGCAGAGTGAAAAGAGAGGCGGAGTTTGCCCGAGTCTGGTAAAGATGGCGTGCCGCCATTACAATAGTTTTTTGATCTCACATGAGCGCCAAAATAAATAAATAAATAAAGGAAAGAAAAACATATAGCTGTTGAGTTTAAGATAGGCTATTCCATAAAACACCTTATATGCTAGGGGTCTTTTTGCGTATGATCGCCTTTATGTCTCCCTTTTAAACGTAAGGCTGTTGCATAAAGTAATAAAGTAGTTTTAATTTATAAGTGATATTTTTTTGCTGTGTCCTCCTTAATGTTTCAATAATGCATAATAATCTTTAAACCATATTAAAGACACAGCAGCCAGTAAAGGTTGTTGAGAGTTTTTGTCAAGTTTAAAAGGTGTGTTTGTACATGATATGTGCGCGTTTAGATGCCTGTATGTGTGTGAGACACCGGGCAAAAGAGCGCTCGCTTGACAGCTCTTGATGCCGCGAGCAGCTGGGTTTCTTTCTTTATTTATTTTGGAGATAATACAATATATGAATACAACATAAAGACATAAAACTTTACAAATTACGTGTCCACTTTTGTAGGCTCAAAACAATAGTGTCATATCTAGATAAAACAGCCTAAGCTATATTGAAATCATTTAAAGAATTACAAATATCAGATATAATAAAATCACATTAAATAAATAAATTAATATAAAACAAACAAAAGCTATAATAATTTAGGTGTACAATACAAATAAATTAAACCATTTCAAGTCATTTTAAACTTTCATTTCACAAAGGCCTATCTGAAAAAAAGATTTTAGATATTTTCTAAAAACAATAAACAACAGCGGAGCTTTGAAATATTATTTGTAAAGTATTTGGATACGACGATATTAATCAAATGGCGCAAACAGAGCATTTTTGGGTGAGTGAAACCAGAAACTACCTTCTTTTCTGTCATCCAGTCCTGCACGGTGCTGCTTTACAAACGGATTGGAAAAACTGCAAGTAAAAAATGTCCTTAAACAAGTGTTTATGTTTTTATATGACGTGGTAAAATTTTTAAATGAAAATTTTAATGTAGAGCTTTATTAGTGGGTAGCTGCTGAGCGCAACAAAATATAGCCTATATTTTATTACATGCTCTTATGTCCTATATATATATATATATATATATATATATACATATATATATATATATGTGTGTGTGTGTGTGTGTGTGTGTGTGCCTCCTTTAAAACTTAAAAAAAACTTTTAAAACCTCAATATTAAGAACATATCTGGGAAGTTTCAAGCGTCCTCCGTTCTTGCTGTCTTGAGTATTGGAGCTGAACTTTGGCAGCTGATGATAACGTTACACGAGGACGCAAGACAGCTGAAAAACGCATATTAAGAAACAGCCATAGTCCCTCCAGCGTGCCCTGGGTCTTCCTCGAGGACTCCTCCCATTGGGACACCTCCCTATTAGTAGGCGTCCACGAGGCATCCGAAACAGATGGCCGAGCCACCTCAGCTGACTTCTCTCGATGTGGAGGAGCAGCGGCTCTACTCTACTCTCACCCTATCTATAATGGTGCGCCCTGCCACCCTGTGAAGGAAACTTATTTCGGCCGCTTGTATCCAAGATCTTGGGTTTCCAACATTTTTCAAAATATCTTCAATACCAATACCACTTATTATTTAAAATGTTAATGTAATTTAAAAAAAATAATGTTAAGTAAAAAAATCATTACTTGTAAATAAATATATAAAAAAATATATATATATGTGTGTGTGTGTGTGTGCCTCCTTTAAAACTCTCCTATGACGTCTTTTGTCGGACAGAGGGAGATTGAGCAGCTTGTTTTTATTCCGCTTCTTTATACGTTTCAAGGTGTGTTGTCTGAAAGTGTTTATAAAGGCCGCTTGTATTGTTGCTGTGTACAACTTTCTTATCCCAAATAATGCTTGTGCACCGCTTTTTCAGCTGATGAGCACCACAACACGTTGCGTTACCTCTCTGCCATCGTGTCATTCCGTAATGCAGGAGTGTGCGAATTGTGTGTGTTGAGTACGTTAGTTATCTAAAAGGCACATGATCGCTCACGTCACCTTCTGCCTCAGATTGATTGATGTAACGTCTTGTATATAAAGCGTCACTGACAATCCTCTACACAGCGCTAAAACATTTAGTTATGCAGAAATTATTAAAATATAGTTAAAATATCAATACTTTAAAAAAATATCGATGAATGTACCGATGAATATATCGATACTCGAGAATCGATGTGCACATCCCTACCATGCTCCCGGGTGATTGGCCCGACCCAAAAAAACCCTGGCTCGCAATGGCCCGACAGTGTAAATGCGACTATTATTTGTGATCTCCAGAAATGTATATAGGGCTACATTTTCAGAATGAGCCCTGTGTTTATTTCAGCTGAGATTACGTCCTATTTGGAATTTTAAATAAATGCACTTTTGCAATTTTTTTATTAATGCAAATTGTAAGACAGCTAATATAGAAGGCCAATGACAAAAAAGAAGACAGGAAACATCACAGGGTTTGGACTTCACATGGCAAAGCTGGCCTGATGTAATGGACCGCTTTACACAATCCGTGACCAATTGCAAACAGAGATCAATCAAGCCCGGAGAAAAGACTAGCCTTCATTCGGGTTCAACAAAACACGCATGAATGGACTCTCTAAAAATATATCGATCGACGTCTTCAGCAGGAAGGATAAACACTGAAAGTTCAGCACATCAGCGTCAGTCTGCTTCCACCTGCAAACAGATGACACAACCGCATGCCTTTAGCTCATTATTGAACGCTTTGTTTTTTGCCTTTACTTCAAGTTTCCTGGCAGGTGACAAGTGGCTTTGAGCTTCAGTTTGAAAGGAGTTTAGTTTGCATTCAGCTGTCATGAGATTTGATTAAATCAGCTTCAGGGGGAATGAATTTGGCAGCTTCTGTATTCAACCTTTCCCAAGTGTTTTTTTCTACTATTATTATTGTTCAGACTGAATGAAGAAAGTGTGTTTCATTTGCTGTATGTGATCTGAACCTCGCTTTCCTTTATCCACTACAGCTTTAAGAGTCAGCTAAAGCCACAAAAAGTAAAGTTAAAAGGATATGTTAAATACAAGTAAAAGTCCCATGTAAATTAAAGGGACAGTTCTCCCAATAATGAACATTTCTCACTAATAACTCTTCTTCAAGTGGTTCCAAAACCTTTATGAGTTTCTTTTTTCTGTTGAACACGAATAGAGCAGAGAAACAAATACTACGGAAGTCAATAGTTACAGATTTCCAGCATTCATTCATTCATTTATTCATTCATTCATTCATTCATTCAGTTATTTATTCATTTACAACCACTTTTCTAGGACCGGTTCACAGGAGCAGCAGTCTTAGGAGGGAACCCCAGAATTCCCTCTCCCAAGACACTTCCTCCAGCTCCTCTGGGGGGATCCTGAGGCATTCCCAGGCCAGCTAAGAGACATAGGCTGTTTCTCAATTCCGAGAACGCAGAAACCGGACTTGTGTTTTTGTGGAGACTCGTCTTGCCAGGTGTCCTCGGAAGACCAAATTTGGGAGACCACGAGAACAGAGAATGCGTCCTGTGAGGAATGAGATGCTGCATTCTTCCTGATGGTCACGCGTTTTAAATGGAAAATTATTTAAACATTACAGAATTCATACAACGATTTATTGTTTCCCCCATTTCAAAATATATACTCTGCATAAAAACAATATAAATATACATTGCACAATATAAATAAAACAGATTTTAATATGAATTTTAGCAAATAAACGTGTTTATGCCTTTATTAAGATGTTCATGGTAATGTTTAAATTCACCGTTTGATTTATGGAAACTCCTGAGACAAATACGTTCTATCTCTGAACTTTAATAATAAATCTATATAAAATGCTGCTCTTTCCACCTCCAGTCGCAATGACTTCTGGGACTTCTAGAGCGAGTTCGACGCTCAAGTCTGCACCCACTTCAATTCACCTCAATATCAAGAACACATGTGGGAAGTTTCAAGCGTCCTCCGTTCTTGAGTATTGGAGCTGAACTTTGGCGGCTGATGATAACATTACACGAGGACGCAAGACCGCTGAAGAACGCATATTAAGAAACAGCCATAGTCCCCCAGCGTGCCCTGGGTCTTCTTCGAGGCCTCCTCCCATTGGGACACCTCCCTATTAGTAGGCGTCCACGAGGCATCCGAAACAGATGGCCGAGCCACCTCAGCTGACTTCTCTCGATGTGGAGGAGCAGCGGCTCTACTCTACTCTCACCCTATCTATAATGGTGCGCCCTGCCACCCTGTGAAGGAAACTTATTTTGGCCGCTTGTATCCGAGCATACCTGCCAACACTCCCGTTTTTCCCGGGAGTCTTCCATATTTCAGACCCGTCTCCCGTATTGTTCTGTCTCTCTGAATTTCACCCCCCTGCTCCTTAGTATTTTGGTACAGTCCGGCTGAAACCTTTTGCTTGTAAGCGTGCTCTTCCGGTCGTGCGCAACCACCTCATCTCTCCAAACCCCTTCCCCGCTCTTCAGTTCGCGCACACATCACCAATCTCCCCCCCACCACCCCCCGCTCTTCAGTTTGCGCACCCCCATTCAAAAAATGGTATATCATGGCAAAATAATTATTCTAATAAATTTCTAATCAGCCAATCACATGGCAGCAACTCAATGCATTTAGGCTTGTAGACATGGTCAAGACGATCTGCTGCAGTTCAAACCGACCATCAGAATGGGGAAGAAAAGTGATTTAAGTGACTTTGAATGTGGCATGGTTGTTGCCAGACGGCTGAAACTGCTGATCTACTGGGATTTTCACGCACAATCATTTACACAGGGATTACACAGAATTGTCCAAAAAAGAGAACATATGCAGTGAGCGGCAATTCTGTGGGTTCAAAAGTCAGAGGTGAATAGCCAGACTGAGACTACGTTCACACTGCAGGCAAATGTGTCCCGAAACTAATTTTTTCCCCTCATGTGACCAACCCAGGCTCATTCTGAAAACAAAGTCCTGTAGATGTTTTTGGAGACTGCGAAATACGTCCCGGGAGGTACGTATTTTTGCAGCTTTTGTTTTCGTGAATCCGTGGGAGGCCGATGTGTGCGCTTTTTCGTATCTCGCGAGTGCCTTTTGCTCCCTCGCTGTTCTCGCATAAACTCACCAGAGGCTGCTGTCGATCGTCCGTCTGTCTGTCTGACTGAATGATTGACTGGCCGACAGGCCAATCGACTGACCCACCCTCCTCTGTCCCTAAACCCAACCAATTTTACCAATTGACCCGCCCACCCACATATTTCCCTAAACCCAACCAACGGTTTACAAAAGCCGTCCAGAAAAAGAAAAGAAAACCTCGTCTGATTTTTACGTTTTCGGATTTTACCGCCTTCTCAGCTTGTTGTCCACTCGTTTATTTTATTTTTTGGATTCTGTTTTTGTCTTACCTGATTTCTGGAACCGCTCTTCCCCGGACTTGAACCCGGTCATCGCCGTTGTAGTGGTCAACTCACTGCATCTCAAGTCCGCAGACGTACACGACGAGCTAACGAGACAAACTAGTTGCGGCGGGAAAGGCCTCCACAGGAAGGTAAGCGGTCAGCCGGTAAGCGGTAAAAGGAACGGCGTCACACCACCCCCTAGCGTTCGCTTAAAAAATTTAACGCAGCCATACGTACCTCCGGCTACAAAATTTGCGATCTCCAAAAACGTCCACAGGACTATGTTTTCAGAATGAGCCTGGGTTGCATGTGACTCAGGTAATGACAGTGTGAACAGCTCAAACCGCATGGAATCTGATCTTTTCACTTCAGATTTGTGCCACTTTCATGTGTAGTCTTAAATCAGACACAGATCTGATGTTTTGCAATGCGACCGCAGTGTGAACGGTTATGTCAGATTTTATGTTACATATTTGAGCGACATGTGTCATCATTCTGTGCAAACATCCTCTACTCCTCAGCAGCATAGTAGAATAACACACAGGGCGAATACTTTACCACAGAAAGTTGGTTGTTCTTTTTGAAAAAGATTTTGAAGGCAAAACTGGTGCTTGCTAACCAATCGGGTTGATCGCGAAGCTAAAGACTGTCGGGGGCGTTGCAGATAGGGGATCCGTGCACAAAGGAGGGGGTACCTTCATTTTAAGGACAAACTTTATCTCAGAGAGAATAAAGGGCAGGAGCTCAAGCACCCAAACCCCCCTTTACAGTTCATGAAATACACCACGGTTGTCTGTGAAAAGGGCAATAATCATATTAAACATAATCTGACAACCTGCTTCATACAGTATACACATTGTGTGCATAATAAGCATTTTGTGCTGTCTGTAACTATACTTCTGCGCATGCGGGTCAGTTTGGAACCTTGATCTGTTCACGCTGCAAATCTAATATCGGCCACATTTATAACAACAGTGTGAACAGCTAGGCAAAAAACAGTGTGACAATGTTCCATCTGATAGAAAGGCATCTGCTGCTCAAATAACAACTCGTTACAATTGAGGTATGCAGAAGAGCATCTCTGAACACACAACATGTCAAACCTTGAGGCAGATGGGCTACAGCAGCAGAAGACCACACCGGGTGCTACTCCTGTCAGTTAAGAGCAGGAAACTGAGGCTACAATTCGCACAGGATCACCAAAATTGGACAATAGAAGATTGGAGAAACGTTGCCTGGTCTGATGAGTCTTCATTTCTGCTGCAACGTTCGGATAGTAGGGTCAGAATTTGGTGTCAACAACATGAAAGCATGAATCCATCCTGCCTTGTATCAACGGTTCAGACTGGTGGTGGTGGAGTAATGGTGTCGGGGATATTTTCTTGTCACACTTTAGGCCCATTAGTACAATTGAACATCGTGTCAACGCCACGGCCTACCTGAGTATTGTTGCTGACCATGTCCATCCCTTTATGACCACAGTGTACCCATCTTCTGATGGCTATTTCCAGCTGTATAACTCACCATCTCATAAAGCATGAATCATCTCAGACTGGCTTCTTGAACATGAAAATGAGTTCACTGTACTTAAATGGCCTCCACAGTCACCAGAGCTCAATCCAATAGAGCACCTTTGGAGATTAGCATCATGGATGTGCAGCCAACAAATCTGCAGTAACTGCGTTATGCTATCTTGTCTATATAGAGCAAAATCTCTGAGGAATATTTCCAGTACCTTGGTAAATCTATGCCACAAAGGATTAAGGCAGTTCTGAAGACAAAAGGAGGTCCAACCTGGTGCTAGTAAGCCGTACCTAATAAAATTGCCGGTGAGTGTATAAGAGAACAAATAAAGATACAATTAAAGAATATTTTTTTTTTATTTTGTTCTGAAATTGAAACTGATCTGAACTTCGCAGATGAACTAATGAGGTAAAATAACACTTTAGTATAAATAATAATTAGTAATGGACAGTGGACAGTGTTGTCGCCTCACAGCAAGAAGGTCGCTGGTTTGAGCCTCGGCTGGGTCAGTTGGCATTTCTGTGTGGAGTTTGCATGTTCTCCCTGCGTTCGGATGGGTTTCCTCCGGGTGCTCCGGTTTCCCCCACAGTCCAAAGACATGCGGTACAGGTGAATTGGGTAGGCTAAATTGTCCGTAGTGTATGAGTGTGAATGAGTGTTTGTGGATGTTTCCCAAAGATGGATTGCAGCTGGAAAGACATCCGCTGCGTACAACATATGCTGGATGAGTTGGCGGTTCATTCCGCTGTGACGACCCCAGATTAATAAAGGGACTATGCCGAAAAGAAAATAAAGGAATATTTAGTAATAATTAAGTAGTCTCTTATTATGCTTATTATTAAAATATTAGCTGTTTATTAGTACTTATAAAACTAATGATGTTTTAATACATTCCTAATACCTAACCCCAATTACTACCTTAATATTATAAATAAACAGTAAATTAAGAGTTTATTTCAGCAAAATCATAGTTAAAAGTGCTGTATGTAAGTTTTTGACTCTTCTAAAGAATAAAAAATACCATAATATGTGTGCAGATATTTAAGAAACATCCCAAGTGAACATACTTGTTTAACTAAAAAACAATGCTGAAGTCAGATATTCTGCTTTGAAAATGTTTTTTCCGTGCCGAAACGCTGTCTTTGATTAGGTCAATTTAACCTGCACAATGCCAGTTTAGCCAATTATATTTCAGCACTCTGGGTTGCCTTGTTGGAAAGCAGCGTATTTCATTCATTCATTCAGAAAGGCTCTGAAAGCATGCGTCCGTGACCGAAAAGGACAGTTTGGGAGACAGATGAGATTCAGTTCCACATAAGGTTATTAATTAGCAAATGATATAAATATTACAAACGTAAACAACAGGTGAGCAGGTTACATTGCAATCGCGTGTCCTAACAACACGCTTTACGCACTTATGAGCAGATTGGCTGTTTGCACCAGTCGAAACACAACAGAAATTTAAATACAGCCTTTTAGAAGCGCAGAATATGCACTCACTCACAAAACGGTAAGGTTTATAATATTTTTAATTCATGTTAACCCTCTTTAACATCATTAAATTTGAAATGGCATTCAAACTCACATTGTTAGCATTTAACACTGAATAATGCACACAAGGTTTACCTGAGGTGATCACTGTCATAGGTTTCTGTTGTTCAGCTGTGAGAAATAGAAGCCGTTTCTAATATTTCAATTCGAGGTGTTGGTTAGAACCAAAACTCCTTTTAATGTGGAGAATATTCCCTCTATCGTGTGTCATTGCTTTTATTTAAAACACAGTTTAAATCACTCGCTCCTGTACTCAATCTGGCAACCCACGTTTTCGTTTGTTTTGATCCAGGAGTGCAATACCTACTTCAACCACTGGGTGTCAAACTTACATACTGCACCTTTAATAGTTTCTAAATAGCGAGAATTGTATGCTAAAACAAGTTGTGACCAAATAAAAAAGTAAAAGTGCAATGAAAAATGTATTACACCTAACTAATAACACCTATTACATTTAAATAATATGAGTTAATCACAATAGAATTGTACATTTTATTTTAAAAAGAACTAAGAAATAAAAACATTAGGAAAATGCATTTAATCGTGACTTGCAAAAGTAATATTATTAATCCTACATTCTCAGAAATGTAGGTACACAAGCTGTCACTGGGGTGGTACCTTTTTAAAAGATACAAGTTTGTACCCAAAATGTTGATATTAATACCTCAAGGGTACATATTGGTACCTAAAAAGTACAAAAAATGTTCCTCTTAAAAATTGTAGGTACTAATGTATGCTTTTGAGGTACCAACCCTTTAAGTACAAATTTGTACCTTTTGAAAAGGTACCACCCCAGTGACAGCTCGCATACCTTTATTTCTGAGAGTGTATGGTCTGTTTATTCATTTATAGACTACACCTTGTTATGATGAATGCAACTCTGGGTTCTTTTCAGCATCTCAGTTGTTAAACAGTGAGAAAATCCTTGTTTGAAGGAACAAGTATCTGATAGCAGGGGGTCTCGGCTTTTTAGCAGCCTCGCATGCATGCAAATTACCAGAAAGAAAGTACCTCAGTACTTAGAGAAATAGCCAATTACTTTTAATGGAGCAAAAACTGTTTGGAACAATGCTTCATTTGCCAGCGTTTGCTGTGTCAGCGTGAGATTAAGTTCGGTGTCTTCAAAGTAAAAAAAAAAACTGTCTCCTTGAAGATGTTAAAATGACTCTACCCATAATTCAGTGCACATTTGCAATAACAACAAATCACATCCTCGGTGCAACAATAAAGAGCTAATCGATCTTTATTTGTTGTTTTACCAGTGAGTTCTAGCGCTGTGTACATTGTTATTGGGCCCTCTTTAATAAACAGATGCTCCTCACTTCAAAGTAGCTTTGAAAATAAATAATTGTCTGCAGTTCGATAAAACGTTAATTGTCCTGAAATTTATTGTTGAGAGCGACTTGCTATGCTAGCACTTCTCTTGGAGCTGGGGTGAAATTATAGATGCATATTAGCTTTTAGCATGGAGAGAGTCAGTGCATTCAGCGCTTTCACGATTTGTGCAACCTCCCAATAAAACAGTAAGTGGCGTATTTTAATGATGAAAAATGACATCTCTTTAACACTGGGAAATTTATGGAATGCAGTGTGGTTTAAGCAACACAGGCTCATTGTGAACACGTAGCCCTATATGCATTCCTGGAGATTATGAATTATGTAGCCAGAAGTACATATGGCTGCATTTCGTCTTTAAAACGGACACTATGTGGTGTTATGAGGCCTTTTCTTTTCATTAGTGGTGGTTCAGGGGGGGGCGTTGGGGTATGTATACAGTAGGTGAGAGTTTAATATGGCCATTTCCGCCGCAGCATGTACCGTCGCTGCTCTAAAAGTAAAAGAACGTGTTTTTTAGGTATGACCGTAGTTTGCGACTATGCCGCCAGGTGGCACAAACGGACAGGATGTGAATGGACAGAAATGACCAATACATTAGCTGTAAATACTCTACTATTTGTAAATAAAGATAAACAATGAAACAAAGCATTATAATTCCTTCATTAATCATTAAAAAGACAACTAGGCTACATTATTTAAAGGAATAAAGAATAACAAATAACCTTTGGGGTGAAGTGCTTTAAAACAAGTCCGCTATATGCTTCAGCACCAAAACACGAGTTGCCGTGAGAATGTGTTGGTTTGTTAAATAGAATAATAATCTAGCCTAAATAAAATTAAAGTGAAATATTTACCGTTTCAGAAAAGCCTATTTTAACTGAAAGAGGGATATTTCTGGTCACAGTTTGACACAGAGGAGTTGACAAACCAGCGCTGATGTTGATCGCCTCTGTGCTGCCTGAGCCGCATCAAACTCAACAAATAGGCTATTGATGATTTAGTGAAGGCTACAACCAACAAACCAACCTTTTTCCATTATTTTCCAAATTAGTTATTAATAGTTATTATATAATATACATTTTTAAATAGCCTACATAGCCTAATCTATCAATCAAATCCAAAGTTTTTATTGATGTTTGCATAATGATAACTTATTTTGCACCAAACTGAGGCTTTCATTTTACAGCTGATAAAACATGTATGCAAATTAATGCAATATTATATGTAAACAACAAAATTGTTATATGCTATGTAGTAGCCTATACTTTGCAAAAAGTCAACACATGAGCCTTAAAGCTTATTGTCATTGTCTTTCATTACACACAGCACTCACACATGAACCACAAGTAAGACCGACATAATCTTCCAACTAATGACTTCTATTAATAATGTAATTAATTGTAATGTAATTAGCATTAATTAAATGCATATTTTCCATGAAGCTATCTATTTGAGGTAGCCTAATATTTTTTATTTGATGGAAGAAAAAAAACATGGTTGGACCAACAGCCTGTGCCTACAGCCTACAGTTTTTTTTAAGCCTACAGTTCTTAAATAGGATTCAGTCAGTGTTTTCGTTTTATAATCTAAATTTGTCATTTAAGTGAAAGATCAGGATTTATTTATTCTTTTTGTTTAGTTTATTATGTTTTTCTATGCTGCTGAAAACACTGCAGGTGCGTAAAGATGCCCTGTTATGTTCTGTATGCTGTTCGCATGTTAATGTAAATCTGTAATTTAAAATGTAATATTTAATGTGTCACACAAAATAGGCACGTACATTTTTTTTAAATTAAATAATATTTTAATATTAATCTGCTAATGGTTAACTGCTAATATTCAGTTAACAAGTGGCGTTTGGTAAGGGTGTCAAAATTAATCGTTTCTTCGGTGCATCGCGATGCAGATGGGGACAATTCGATATTGGTTCAGTAATAAATCATAACCGGTTATTACACACTGACGTCACTTATCCCCTATGCGCGATGTTGCGGTAGAATACTATGGCGAAGGAGGCGAGGGTGAGTAAATAAAACACTCCTACTACTTAAAAAGCAGATCTTTCACTGACACTGTCCCTCTCTCTCTCTCTCTCTCTCTCCCACACACACACTTTGAGCATTTGACCCATTGGCATGTTCGTGAGGTAAATTTTTTCTCTCCTCTTGGCTGTTAAAGTGATACTTGTGGATCCAGACACAAGCGTGCCTGTGGTGCGAGTTTATTGTATTGTATTTAATCTATTACGGATTACCTGATAACCGTGTATTATGCGCATATAGACTGAAAAAGATCGCACGCCAGAAGCGCCACTCGGCGACGCGCAGCGCCACGCATTTCAGAATTCTAAAAATAGGTTTCAATTACAGTACATACACCAGCGCTGCAAGTCGGCGGCTGTCCGCAGCTCTCAGCGACGACTCAGGACACTGTTCATAATTCTGCCGCGCCACAGAGCGGCATCTGATTAGTTTCATTTTAAATAGCCTGCAAATGTGCGCATCTGGTGTGCGATACTTTCAACTGTCATGTGTGTGCCGTGTCGCGGCGCTGAGTGGCGCATCGGGTGTGTGACGACCTTGACACGTGGCTGTTTTTCCCTCGTCACTCATGGGGCGCTTTTGTTTCTAATCGCAGCCCTTTCTGTTGAGCGGGTGAAGACAATGACCAATAGGGGTGTAAGAACTTGCCAGTGCTCAAAAAGCAAGCGGGATAATATTTACATTAGTTTATTTGATATGAATGCTCGTGCTGTCTTCTGTGTATGGATTAGAGTTTTGTCTAAAACATTTACAAAGAGTGTTTTTTTTTTTGAGCAGGTAAAATCAAAAGTACAGTTCATATATATTACTGCTTGTATTAAAGGACAAAATTGCATATAATATATAAATAATAAATAATAGTAATATATAAATATAAACATATTTATAGATTTTAATAAAAAAAAAATTCTTGTGTTGTAAAGAAAAAATCTATGTATGGAAAGCATCGTCAATGCACCGTGATGCACCGAGATATCAAATTGAATCGAATCGATGGCATGATAATCGTAACCGAACCGAACCATGAGACCAGTGTAGGTTCACACCCCTAGTGGTTGGCAAAATTAACTGAAATGAGCATCCCTAATTCTGATCCAGCTGTGCAGCCTCCTCACATGGAACCGATATATCATCCAAGGTGTTTTATACAATTTTGTGAATAACTCATTTTAATTTTATTTAGACTAATCATTATGTTGTTTAACAAACCAGTTTGTGTTTTGATGCTGAAGCATATAGCGGACTGGTATACTTTTGTATAAAATAGTTTAGTTTTTACATAAAGTATTGCATTAATTTGCATAGACTTTAAGTAGTTTATATAGGCCTAAAATGATCGCATCAATTTGGAGTTATTATTTAAAACATAAACCTGCGTTTTTAATGACAGATGTGGGTGTCACAAAATACTTTTTAAACCAATGTGGTCACACTTTACAGTAAGGTTCATTAGTTAATGTTAGCTAATGCATTTACTAACATGAACAAACAATGAACAATACATTTGTTCATGTTAGTTAATGTTAGTTAATCAAAATACAGTTGTTTATTGTTAGTTCATGTTAACTCACGGTGCATTAACTAATGTTAACAAGCATGAACTTGGATGTTAATAATGCATTAGTGAATGTTGAATTATGATTAATAAATGCTGTACAAGTGTTGTTAATGATCAGTTCATGTTAATAAATGCATTAACTAATGAACCTTTTTGTAAAGTGTTACCACCAATGTTTTTTTATTATTAATATTTAATGTGAACAGCACTTAATAAAAATTGAAATGTATTTATTACACCACCTTATTGGAAAAAAAACTGTATCAATTACAGTGCTTCCCGCAGGTTTGAAATATAATTGCGGTGGTAGCTGAATTAAAACACACCATTTACCCACATCGCATAAATAGTTAACTATATGCGCTAAACAAATCATATTTAAATTTTTAATAATAATTGTATTTATTATGACACTATTCTTTTTTAATAGGTTAAACTAAAGACTGAGATGAAAAAAATGCTATTCAGGAGCAATGTGCACACACTGACAGGTCAAATCTGCGTCCCTCTGCGGGTGAACAGCAAGCTATTATAGGAGCAGTAGGCTATTTTTTAATCATTTCAATTCATGTATTAAAGGGCACCTATTTTACCCCTTTTTTAAGACGTAATATTAATATTATGGTTCTTCTGAGTGTGCCAGTTTAGGTTCAGTTCAAAACACAATTCAGATTTTTTATTATGATGTGGTAAAAAGTGCCATTTTGGGGGCGTGTACACAGTTTGCTGTTTTAGGGGCGTGTTGCTTCACATGAAAATTAGTTTCGACTTCCCGCCCAAGTTAACAAGGGGGCGGAGCCAAGAGCTCCCCCGCTTTGTGCATTGCAATAGACAGGCGGACAGAGAGGAGCAACATGAGTGAGTGTACCAGCCAGCTGTACATGTATGACTCAGACACAAACCAAGCAGAGAGTACAAAATCATTTGTGTCTTTGTAGAGTTTTACAGCCAACTGTGTGCTAGTTTAAAGCTCCGAGCTTGTAGCCTACACCGAGACTAATAAAGCACACTGAATTAACTTTGACTGAAGGGCATCACACACCGGATGCACCGCGACACGGCGCGCACATGACAGTTGAATGTATCGTACACTTGCAGCGTCGGTGTGTCACCTGTTAGAAACATATGTTTAGAATTAAAAAAAGCATGCCGCTGCGTGACGCGACGCTGCGTGTCGCCGAGCGGCGCTGCTGGTGTACGACCTGCTTGAGGCTATAACTAAAGGGCGTTATACACCGGACGCGCCACTCAGAGCCATGAAACTATTCAGAAACTATTCGCGGCAGAAATATGAATAGTGTCCTGAGCAGGGCCAGCGGGTCCATAGAGGCGACCTAGGCGGCAGAATAGTGAGCAAACCCCCCAGTCCTCACTTTCATCCGCGACAACGCGAAATGCATGGCGCTGCACGTCGTTAGTTCGTTATTTCCAATAGAGGGACGTGCACGTGAGGCAGCGCGCTCGCACTTTCCAGCTGCACCTAGTTAAGATGACAGGGAGCTTCTGTGACGGCGGGAAATGCAAACGGATTAAGTTTAAGGAAGACACAATGAAAAGTACACATGTATGCAAACACACCAAAACTTACAAACACTGGCGGCAAGGAGAGCAATAACGTGGTGAATGTTGAGCCCAATGAGCCTTACATCTAAAAATAGAGCAAGGGTGTTTCTTTGGTGACGTCGCTTTGACTCACACGCTGAAAATGGTGGACGTGAAACAACATACTGAGAATATGATAATGGCCACCTGTCAATCAATGTTGGTGGACGGGGGGACCGCACTCCTACGTCAAGTTGCGGTCGATCTCAAAACCGCTCCAATTGGTCCACCGTTTTTATCTTGTTAAATTGAAAAAAAAGGACTGAGTGTGTTTATATTACCCCAATATGACGGTCTATACACTATACCTACACATATGTCTGTCCAAACAGCTTGAAAAGTAGATTTTTCACCATAGGTGCCCTTTAAAAATCAGTATATATGATTGTAGGTTATATTAGGAAACAGAATAGACTGTATTTGAGGTGAAGATATAATAATATATTCAATATTTTAATAATAAAAGCAGCACTTATAAAACTTTCATAGGTACAATCCAGCACAAATGAAACGCACACAAATGAGACTATTTTAGTAAATATGGAGCAACTGTGGTCGAGACACCTCTAAATGATCTAATATTATTTTTAGGCCTACAAATAATATTTTTTGCAACACAAACGAGCACAAATTGTGAGCAAACGAAAATAACATATTCATACACGAATATAAATATCTTATGTTCATTTCAACGGCACAAACCAGCACAAATCTAACCAAATATTTTGGTTATATCTAAACAACGAAAACCAATAAAGTGTTTATTTAATGACACATACGAATATGACACCTTTACTGTTTATTTTAACAGCACAAACCAGCACAAATCCAGCACAAACAAATGACACCAGTTGTATGCGATTTGGAGGAAATAATGGGGCGGAGAGTGACGTCGTGGCTCCCGAAGTGTTTTGATTAGGCAATATCTAAACAATATAAACAGATACAGTGTTTATTTTAACAGCTCAAACCAGCACAAACGACAGACACCAGTTTTGTGCTATTTAGATAACCTGGGATGGAGAGTGACGTCACGACTCCCAAAATAGTTTAATTATATCTAAACAACGAAAATAGATAAAGTGTTTGTTTTAACAGCACAAACCAGCACAAATCTAACCAAATATTTTGGTTATTTCTAAACAACGAAAACCGATAAAGTGTTTATTTAATGGCACATACGAATATGACACCTGTTTTGTGCAATTTAGAGGAAATAATGGGGCGGAGAGTGAAGTCGCGGCTCGCGAAGTGTTTTGATTAGGCAATATTTAAACAATAAAAATAGATAGTGTTTATTTTAACAGCACAAACCAGCACAAATCCAGCACAAACAAATGACACCAGTTGTATGCGATTTAGAGGAAATAATGGGGCGGAGAGTGACGTTGTGGCTCCCGAAGTGTTTTGATTAGGCAATATCTAAACAATATAAACAGATACAGTGTTTATTTTAACAGCTCAAACCAGCACAAATGACAGACACCAGTTTTGTGCTATTTAGATAACCTGGGGTGGAGAGTGACGTCACGGCACCCACAATATTTTAAAAAGGCAATATCTAAACAATAAACATAGATACAGTGTTCATTTTAACGGCACAAACCAGCACAAATAGAGCACAAACGAATGACACCAGTTTGGTGTGATTTAGACACCCTGGCTCGGAGAGTGACGTCACGACTCCCAAAATATTTTTATTATATCTAAACAACAAAAATAGATAAAGTGTTTGTTTTAACAGCACAAACCAGCACAAATCGAGCACAAACAAATGACACCAGTTTGGTGTGATTTAGACACCCTGGCGTGGAAAGTGACGTCACGACTCCCGAAATACTTTGGTTATATCTAAACAACGAAAACTGATAAAGTGTTTATTTAATGGCACATACGAATATGACACCTGTTTTGTGCAATTTAGAGGAAATAATGGGGCGGAGAGTGAAGTCG
>CAIGQZ010032975.1:3248574-3260002 GCA_903798205.1 Danio tinwini
ATATTTTGATAAGGCAATATCTAAACAATAAACATAGATACAGTGTTTATTTTAATGGCACAAACCAGCACAAATAGAGCACAAATGAATGACACCAGTTTGGTGTGATTTAGACACCCTGGCGTGGAGAGTGACGTCATGATTCCCAAAATATTTTAATTATATCTAAACAACGAAAATAGATAAAGTGTTTGTTTTAACGGCACAAACCAGCACAAATCGAGCACAAAGGAATGACACCAGTTTGGCGTGATTTAAAGGAAATGGGGTGGAGAGTGACGTCACGGCTCCTGAAATATTTTGCTTATATCTAAAGAAGGAAAACAGATACAGTGTTTGTTTTAACGGCACCAACCAGCACAAATCGAGCACAAACGACCTGTGCTGATTTGAAGTCATTTGAGCAACATTGAGTGGAAAGTGACGTCACACGGTCAAAAAAAAATAATGCTTAATATCTCAGACCCCAAACCAGAACAAACGTTCGTTTTTGCGGCACACATCAGCACAAACGAATGGCATAGTTTTGGGGTTTATTTGTTTTTATGGGGTGCCACGGAGGTCAAACATGAACAATGCCTACTAGATGACCTCAGATACACTCACTCAAAACTTCACTCTCGTCTGGGTCACGGCACCAATTTGTTCCCATGGTTCTACTTTCTCTAAGTGATATTTGAACTGTGGCATATGAGGTGGGCACACTAACAAAAACAATAAAGCGTCTTTTGTCATATATAATGTGCTTTTTTCAGGGGGAAAAAACTAAGCTTTTTACTGGCCTCCATTGTAACCTTAAGTCTACCTACCTGGAACTTTGCAAACTTTCATTTTCAGCAGGGCGGCTGGTGTTAAAAGTGTGTGTGGGGGGGGCGCAAACACCAGAATAAAATCTAACTGTTAGTAAGAGTGTAAAAGCCATTTTTAAGGTGATGTATCAATAAACAAAAATATAACTAACACATACAATAAATGCATCACAAATCAGTTCATTTTAGTTCAATTTGGGTTTATTATCAGTAATGAAGTAATCAAGATAATCAGTAAACACACACATGCACGCGCACGCACGCACAGACACACACACACACACACACACACACACACACACACACACACACACATACATGTTGCCTAATCACTGGCCAGTATCACTACTTGAAAATAAATGTTGCTCTCCTTTCTTTCTGGCTTGCAAATTTCTCAATAACCTTTTGGTTAAAGTCAGTCATCTCAGTCACCAGTCTCTTCTCTATTGACAGCATGGCCAACGCATTCAACCTCTCTTGCCTATACTGTTTGAAACAGCAAACACAAAAATAGTAAAAGGCAAGACTTACATCACAACCTGCCAGCCAACTCCGTTTGTCATAACAAGTGCTAGAAAAGCCCTGAGTATACGCACCCGTGATCACTTGACAGAAGGCCGATCTGGTCCAAGCTCCTTGATTTTATTTTTTTTTCATCCAAACGCCTTGTGAATGCATATCTTTGCAAAGATACAACAAAATTTTCCTTCATCTTGAGAAATTGCACTTGCGTTTACTATGATTATTAGTCGTCAGTTAACTGAGGAGCTGCTGCTGAGTGAACGGTCTAAGTGAGAATGGTCCAATCACATAAGGCCAATCATATAAAAGCAAATATGATTCGTTCTACCAACAAAAATGGGAGGGTTCGGGATGCCCCAAGAACAATTTAAAACTGGCCAATTAGAGCTTATCGTCATATCACGTGCATTGCAAAACTTCGTGTACCTACATAGACACCCATTAGTCCGGCGCCCCGCACACAAATGAAAAAATATTGTTCATACATTTTTTTCAATAAATGTTAGTATGACTACAATAAATGTTAGAATGTTATAATTAAATTAATATTAACATATTAAAAGGGTCTAACTTGAAGGGGGCGGCGCCTCAGCGCCCTCTATTGACCAGCCGCCACTGATCAGGAGTTTTCCCTGTGGTCAGTAAGCAAATATTGTTTTTTAATTAAGAAAATTAGAATTTTACATAACTAAACTACATTGATGGACACATGACCGCACGGGCATTGCTGACAAAGAGCGTGTGTTTGTGTGCATGTAAATGTATTATCTCCCTCCCTGTTAAATTTCATCTAATCCATTTCCTGAAGCACACCCCCTCTCCCAATTTCACAGTTTGTGAATGAATCTCCGTTATGAACGACTCGTTCACTTGAGATGAGACCTATTGGAATCTGCGTGAACTCAGAATTCTTACAGAAATCAGTCAAGTTTGGTGAAGGACAAGTCATGGTTTAGGGTTACATTCAATATGGGGGTGTGCAAGAGATCTGCAGAGTAGATGGCAACATCAACAGCCTAAACAAACCACAGGAGAGGGCAAATTCTTCAGCAGGATATCGCTCCTTCTCATACTTCAGCATCCATTTCAAAGTTTCTAAAAACAAAGGAGGTCAAGGTGCTCCAGGATTAGCCAGCCCAGTCATCAGACATGAACATTATTGAGCATGTCTGGGGTAAGATGAAGAAGGAGGCATTGAAGATGAATCCAAAGAATCTTAATGAACTCTGGGAGTCCTGCAAGAATGATTTCTTTACCATTCCAGATGACTTTATTAATAAGTGATTTGAGTCATTGCAGAGATGTATGAATGCAGTCCTCCAAGCTCATGATGGAGTCATACACAATATCCATTATTTTTACACTGCAGCATGACTTTATATTTTATACTGGACATTATTTCTGTTAATTGACAAGACTTTTGTCTAAGTAAAGTCAGACCTTAATGTGCTAATTAAATCATTCAAAATCAAGGCATGACCATATTTTATTTAGGTAAAATAAGCATAATCTAGAGGCATTTGTCTTTCATATAAGCCACTTCTGATACCAAATGATCAAAGTCAATTTATTATTAGTTGTTCCTAAAACTTGGATAGGCGACAAGACTTTTGTCAGGTAGTAAACACTCTCAAAACAAAATTTCTTTATTGGCTTTTGTGGTATCTTATAACCTTTGCATCATACAAACAGTTCTTTATAGTGAAAAATATTCTTGACTCTAAGAAAAGATCTAAACTAAAGTAAAAATGGTTGATATCACTACCCAAAACTTTTATGAGTGCATAATATATGTTACCTAAGGCATACAAATCAAGCAAAGTCCTTCTTAAATGTGCATCCAAATATGACGACACATTTGACTTATGCAAACAGTAAGTCTTTGTGTGGTTCAGCTAATCTCATCTATCACGATGGAGATCAGAGACTAAGTGGCTGCGTGATCGAGCTGCCAAGCGGCACGTCACACACACCTTCTCCAGAGGCGTCCTGTGTAAAAGTACATGCGTGACCTGCTGCAACCTGCACATCTGCTCCTCCACGGGCACGCTGTGTAACCACAATTGCATTTAGTGGCTTCAAAATGTTTGTTCATCATCGAGCATGTACAGCCATATCCGTCCTGAATGGTGTGCAAAACTGCAACCATCTAGAGATTCTATATGTTATATAACTTTTTTGGGCAAGTTCTTAGAGTAGTAGATCTGTATTATTGTCCCAAATACAAAAATTCAGTCATTATTTAGCAACCCTTACATGTACATTCAAGAATGTGTGTGCATTTTTTTGTGCTCACTTTTTTTTATAACGCAGATTCATGAGATTTCGAAGCTCAATTAAAGACTAAGTTTAAGACAAGTTTGTTTTAGAATTCAACACATGTAGTTATGAACAGGGACACTTCTACAGGCTGGGACGGTTGGCCATTGGGCTTCGTCTGTCTGTTGGTCCGTCAGTCATCGTTGGTCTGGCTAGTGTGTTTGGTGTCATCGGGTTAATATCAGAGCTCGGTAGCCACACTCAAGAGAGCGCTCTGATTGGTTATTCAGCAATGAATCAGAGTGTGAGTGAGAAGTAGTGAAATAACGTAGGAAGTAAACAATTCAAGTCAAGAAGGAACAAAAAGAAGTCGGCTGTAATTTTGCTACATTTCTCAAATACTGCAAAAATTTTATGGATTAATAGATTAACAGATATATTTGCATGAGCAAATTCCTCCATGGTGAGTGACAATTACTGTGGTAATGATGCTGAACGCTGCTTTGTTTATGTAAGAGAGGCTAGCTAGTGAAGTGCTATGCAGGTAAACCTCACTCCTCTGACCTCTAAAGGTGCTCTAGGGACAGATGCTAGAGGCCATAGTCTTTAGCCTTCTTGTTAGAGCAACCAACTTACGTGCAAAAGATCATCATTTTGATCCCAGCTAGCACCAATGGGTTACATGTGGGGGCTCATCCGGGATGGGAGTGAGGTTTAGAGGTTGAGTGTAACTGAGGCCAGCTAGTGGTGCTATGCAGGTAAACCTCACTCCTCTGACCTCTAAAGGGGCTCTAGTGACAGACGTTAGAGGCCATGGTCTTTAGCCTCCTTGTTAGAGCAAGCAACTTCTTTGCAAAGAATCGCCGGTTCGATCCCAGCTCAGACCGGCTTATGTGCAGTATGACCAATGGGTTACACGTGGGGGCTCGTCCGGGATGAGAGTGAGGTTTGAGGGGGGGAAATGCATTACAGAAATGTAAAAAGGGTCAAGTCAGCATCTCCATAAAGCTGGCCAGTAAAGCATGAGAGAGATGTCAGAGGTGTCTTACCTGGACTAAGTCTTACCTCTGTCCATCATAGCCTCCCAATCAATAATTTAATAATTGCAATTAGCAAAAATACTAATTACTGTTAAATGTATTGTTCAGTGCTTTTTTTTAGCTTACTGTATTTCTAACATCTATACTTTTCGTCTTTACTACATTTTAAACAAATTATGTTTTTGATCAGTGTGTGTGTAAAAAAGCCATGTAATCTCTGTGTAAATGTTTAAACACAGTGCTTATTGCTGGAATGGGCTGTGAGGCAAGACGCACCAGGTAAAATCAGCAAATTGTCTTCACGACCCTGGCTATTGTGTGTATTTTTTTTATATAGTGCATTTATTGTGTATGGGGGGTCTCTCCACACCACCACCAGTGTGCAGCATCCACTTGAATGATGCGACGGCAGTCACAGGACAATGGCGCCAGTACGCTCACCACACACCAGGTATTGGTGGAGTTGAGAGACAGTGATAGAGCCAATTCAGTGGATGGGGATGATTGGGAGGCCATGATGGGTAAAGTCGATGGAGGGAATTTGGCCAGGACACCGGGGTTACACCCCTTGCAGGCACAGGATGTCAACATGACGTCATATTGACATTGTACCCCAACGTCGTGGGGATGTTGGATTTTGTTTGGAAATGAACATTTTGTTGAGATCAGAACCCAACTTTAGGCCGACGTCAGTGTTCAATGTCCAACATAAAATCAACCAAATATTAACATCTAATCATGTTACACCTTGACGTTGTGCGGACTTTATCACTGACATCTATCAGATGTTGGATTTTGGTCACTTTCCAACACAACCTAAAATCAACCAAATATCAACATAATTTGATTTATTGGACTTTAAAAAATGGTGTCCTTAGACCAGGCATGTCCAAGCTCGGTCCTGGAGGGCCGGTGTCCTGCAAAGCTTAGTTCTAAACCCAATCAGACACACCTGGGCTAGCTAATCAAGCTCTTCCTAGGCTTTCTAGAAACATCCTTGCAGGTAAAGCTAAAATCCACTGGACACCGGCCCTCCAGGACCGAGTTTGGAAACCCTTGCCTTAGACGCTGGCTAGACATTGAATTTTGGTCACCTAAATGACCTAAATCTAACCTAATATTAACATCTTATGAGAAGTGCCATGGGATTTTTAATGACAACAGAGAGTCAGGACCACAGTTTAACACAAAAGACAGCACTCACCGAGAGTATAGTATCCCCTTCATTATACTGTATATATATTATTCACTAACACCACTAGTTTTCCCATGTGGTCTCCCATCCAGGTACTGACCAGGCTCAGCCCTGCTTAGCTTCAGTAAGTAACCAGTGTTGCGCTGCAGGGTGATTTGACTATTAACTAACTGTAAATGACAATAATATGCTAATGTCCCAGTGACAGCTATGCTTAGAGGTGGTAATAGACACGTCTTTATGCTTTTTCCCTCCAAAAAAGGTACTTTTTTCAAAAGAATGAGATCAGGAATTAGCCACAGCCCAATGTGAATTAGCTGTGTTTCCCCATAGGTTGGTTGTCATCTGCTTGCTTTATACTTCAGGCTTCTCTAAATGATGAATTGTGTTGATGTGCATTTCTGAAGTGAGTTCAGGCCTCAACAATTATCGCTGCCCTCTCGTTTTTCTCCTGACGAACTTGGGCGATCTGGTTCAGAAGCAAACCGAAGGGTAACTACTGTGAAAACATCTCTGGTTACCTTCGTGTCTGTGGCTATGTTCTTCACTGGTTTTAAAAGGAAAGCATTTGAAGCTCTGAATGAAAAATGACAATACACTTTGCACGACCCAAACAGACTGAGAGTGCATTCACTGGCAATTATAAACCACACAAGAATGTAAAAACAGGAAAAAGTGAGCAAAACTCCCTCAAGAGGCCAGCGTTGAAGAGGTAATATCCTATTTTTAGTGAGTATGTGGTTAAATCTGACATCGGTATTTAGATTTTTTAGTCATTAAAGGAGATCATAATTTGTTTCTGGAATAGAATTCACTTACCTAGAGTAATAATGAGGCTGCTATTTTGCTGAGATACGACCGCATATTTATTTGGTTTGAAACAGGCTTTTTGTCTGTTTCCTGAAAATGAAGACACGCAGAATCCAAAGCATTTAGAAGTGGTATTTATTAAAGGTAGCTGCCTGGCAGAGCTTGATAAAGTGAACCGCACTTCTCTGACTCATTTCAAGTCTCCCAGGAGGTGATTAGAAAATGAGCATGTACAATAAAAAAAACTGTTTTCTACAGAGTAACACAACTCACAGAAATTAGTGCTTTTGACAG
This sequence comes from Danio tinwini, assembly GCA_903798205.1. NCBI lineage: Eukaryota > Metazoa > Chordata > Actinopteri > Cypriniformes > Danionidae > Danio > Danio tinwini. The sequence goes on from CAIGQZ010032975.1 coordinate 3,255,504, forward strand.
CTCGTTTTGTGCTCCACACTTAAAGGGCCCATAATGCTTTGTCAAAGGCCAAGCTTTATCAGAACAGCAACAGACATGTGAAATGCTCATATATATGCATGATTTAAAGCCCTGGGAGTTCTCAACGGTCCCATGAATTACATCTTTAAAAAAAAAAATAGGTAAAGGCTGTGAAAGTTGAAAATGACAGAAAATAATGTAATAATAATTCTTTACATTTATATTGTCACAATGATATACACAGGAGACCCAAATGCAAGTGAATGCAAGATGATTTATTAGAAGAAATAACAAGAGTCACAACTGGTATAGATCTCACCAGATATAGTGTGAAGCAAGGGTGCTCACACCAGGAATTCAACACGCTAAACAGCGGTAATAGTTCATCCGAGAAACAGATCCGAAGTGAAGTCTCTCACCAGATATCGAGGAAAGGGGAGGTTAGCGCTATGGAGCAACTCTCAAGAAAATTGACACGCTTACCAGCGGTAAAAGTTCATAAGAGTAGCGGATTCAGGATGAAGTCTCTCACTGATTTAGTTGTCATCAGTGCAGGCAGTTGTAACAACATCAATGAAAAGGAGACGAACAAAAGGTCCAAATATAACAGACTTGAGGCGAAACACCACCAACAGATCGAGCGAGAGCACCAAACAAGAAGCAGACACAGGAGTGAACAAACAACGGACTGACAAACGCTATCTACAAAACACTGAACATAAATAGACGCGCGGTAAGCGCAACAGCTGTGACTGATAGAAAACAGCTGAGTGAGACGAGTGGTAACAAGACACGTGACAACCCAGCTGATGAATGTAAACACACACACACTACGCGGTGAAGATAAACCCTAACAAACACACCCACTTCCCACACACACACATGCAAGATAGATCCACAACCGTGACATATATAGCGCTTTTCAAGACACTCAAATCGCTTTACACAATGGGGGGAATCTTCTCATCCACCACCAATGTGCGTGGCAGCCATATTGTGCCAGACCGCGCACACACACACTAACTGATTGGTGGAGAGGAGACAGAGTGATGAAGCCAATTATGATATGGGGATGGTTAGGAGGCCATGATGGACAGAGGCCAGTGATCAAATTTGGCCAGGATGCTAGGGTTAAACCTCTACTCTTTTTCGAAGGACATCCTGGCATATTTAATAACCACAGAGAGTCAGGACCTCGGTTTAACGTCTCATCCGAAAGACGGTAAAGTAATATTTGAAGCTGTGTGTGTGTACAGTACCTTGTATTACAAAGGTCTCCACAAGTATAGCAAAACTCAATCTAGGCTCATTCTGAATATATACCCTGTATACATTTCTGGAGAGAGCAAAATATGTCCCAGGAGCTATGTTTTCTTGCAGTTTTGGTTTTTGCGAATCCACTACTGTACGCTTTTTTTTAAGATCTTAAATTTCTCTCGCGAGTGCCATTTGCACCTGCTTATACTGACTGATCAACCAACAGATCGCCCCACCCTCCTCTTTACCTAATCCTAAATGACAGTGTTTTCAGAAGCACAGATTAACCCGCCCACCCACTTACCTAAATCCAACTGCAGTGCTTAAAAACGTAATCCAGAAAAAGAAAAGCCATTGCCTGAGTTTTACCACATTTTCAGATTTTAACACATTCTCACTGTTATTTACCTGCTTGTTGTATAGTTTTTGTCTTACCGTTCGTCACGATCGCGACCTGAACGGCGGGGGTGGACGGGTGCTACGGTTTATAAGATCACAAACTGAAAGGGGGGGTAGTGTTTGGTGTACGATCACGAACAGAAGAGCGAGGCGGGGGGGATGATCACAAACTGAAGAGTGGGGGAGGGGTGGTAGAGTGTATGATTGTAAACAGAAAGCCGGGCGGGAGAACGGTCACGAACTGAAAGCGGGTGATAGGTGGCAGGGTGTAAGATTGTGAACTGAAGGGTGGGGTGTTTGGTGTACAATTGCAAACTGAAGAGCCTGAGGGTGGTTGTATGTACGATCACGAACAGGAGAACTGGGGCAGGAGTGGGGGATTTTGGGTGAAGATCGTGAATTGAAGAACAGGAGGGGGGTTGCGATTTTTGAACTGAAGATTTTTCATTCATCTTTCATTTTTGAGGGGCATTTTTATCCAAGAGAAAAAAATTCTACCTGTGCACGTGCCTGATATGGAGGTAAATAAGAAAAGGAACGGCATCATACCGCCCGTATCATTTGTTTTAAAGATGAAATGCCACCATAGGTACCTCTGAATACATAATTTGCGATCTCCAGAAATTTATATAGGGCTACTTTTTTTTTAAATGAGCCAGTCTTGGCAATACTAGTTGTTGACCTTGTGGGGACATTTTTGATCTTATGAGGAAAAAAGGCACATAAATCGCACAGAATGAAGTTTTGAAAAAGTAAACATGCAGATTGTTTGGTGTGTGGATTGGGTTTAGGGGTAGGGTTGGGTTGTGGGATAGGATTTATAGTATATGTACAGTAAGAAAAATCATTATGTCTATGTAAAGCCAAAGTAAGCATTAACAAAATCCCTTACAATACTTAGATTTACCACTACTTGGCAAATTGTTTGCAGACAAAATCCAATTTTCATTATGAATCTTTGACTGCATTTGACTGCATCAGCAATTAGATAGCAATGTGCTAACAAGCCATCAGAATGACATAGAAACCATACAGTAAACCCCTGGCAACCATCGTCAACACCTTAGACATCACATTGATGCACCCCAATAACCACAACCAAGTAACCACACAAAACATCCTAGTACTGCTTTAACAACCATCAACTATTACACCCCCTGTAAAATACCAACAGTATCTTAACAATATTATTGCACTGTGCTAAGAAATAACAATGAGCCAGCCGATTTGAATGTTATCACTCCATTAAATTGGCGTTATCAGTGGTTATCAGCTGATAAATATGGGTCAGCAGGGGCCTTCTGTGCCTACTGGTAGGCTTAGAAGTGTGTTATCATCCATCCACATGGTTAATCAGCTATAGATCACATACGGCTGCGGATGGAAGTTAAAAAGAATTACTCATATTATTTATTAAATTTCCCATTAACTGTATTTTATTAACTTCTACCCCAACCCCAAACCCAACCATCACAGTAATGTAAAAACAGATCTGGATTTGGAGTATTCTCTATTAGTATAGCTGATTAACCATGTGGATGGATGATAACAGCCTTCTGAGCCTACTCGTATCACATTCAACTGAGTTATAACATTCGAGGCGGGCGAATGAGCTAACAACACACCTCAGCAACCATATACAATAGTATCACTAACAGTCTAGTAACCTCACACTAGCAACCACATACCTCCCCAATGGTAAAGTATATTTTGGCCATCCACACGCCGTCCTCGTGACACAATTTTCATCATATCCTAGTGTATGTATCCTAGTTTATCTCTCTGAGCTGATGGTCCATGTACATGAGGTGATTGCACATCACATATCAACACCCTGACAATGACCTACAACACCCTAGCAGCCATTTACATTGCAAGATTCCATTCAGAGCATGACTGCGATAGTAAATAAACCCACAGTACATAACAACCATTAACAACACCCTAGAAAGACCCTGACAACCACAAAACATGGCATACTGTAGAGAACCCTACTTTAGCAACCACATGTAACATCTTTCTACAGCTAAATATATATTATACTACAATATATGACAGTTTACTGTAGTAAAAAGTATACTACATAATTCATTACAGTTATTATGTTCACGGTAGTTAATACTACATAACGCGGGAGCATTGATTAACAAAGAGCTGAATATACCATAATGTATGCAGTAAAATACAGTATAGTTCAAAATCACTGTACTTGCATGCCCTTAGCCGGGGGGTGGGGGGGATGGATTGGAATCCCATGTAGTATGAGACGCGAGTCATGTGACATAACCCACTGAGTGGTAACATTTGAATCTTTGATGTGACATCCATACTGAGTAACGCGAAAAGAGCAAGAGAGGCAGAAAAAGCAGGCATCAGCGTTATTATCGCAAACAGGCGACTGCCAAACAGGGTAAGGCTAAAGTTTAAGTTACTTTCTAACAGTGGTTCTCAAACTTTTCTCATCAAGTACCACCTCAGAAAAAAATTCTCTCTCCAAGTACCACCATAACGACGAGGCACATTAATTCCTATTATTAAGAATATTTATTATTTTCAGCCACTTTAAACATTATAAATAGTTTGAACATTAACTCTGTACTGTGCTTATAGGTAAAAAAAAAATGAACAAAATAAAAAGTCAACGTTTAAAATGTGCTTTTAAAAGTTCATTAAAAATAGTAGGCTACTGTTCCTAGAGCAAAAAGAAAACTGCTGTATTTAAATGTGAAGTATTAACAAATAGTAACCTATTCATCAAAATCTGAAAATGTTGCTTGGACCTCATAAATATAGGCTATATGTCATCATATTCATATATAAAGCATTTTTGATCAATTTTGAAA
>CAIGQZ010032975.1:3260012-3292850 GCA_903798205.1 Danio tinwini
ATATGTCATCATATTCATATATAAAGCATTTTTGATCAATTTTGAAAAATGTTGCATGTACACATGACATATTTGTATATCTTTGAAATCTAAACATTAACTTGTATTTAAAAAGAAATGATTTGTAATTACATATTTAAATTAGAAATTAGATCTGCTTGCTGCGCCTCCTTTACAGAACGTATGACAGAAAAGTGAGTGATTATATGCAGAAATACACTCCTTGACCAATTCATATGTGATTTATCCATTCATACGTGATTTGAGATCTCATCTTAAGTGGACCGTGGAGTTTGTGTTAACTGCACACAGAGACTAACTTTATTATTATATTCTAACATTATAATATATTCTAATATAATATTATATTATTATTATTATGTTATTTTCTAGCTCCAAGCTTCAAACAAGTCAAAGTTGCTTGAGTCTATGTTTTGTGTCCTGCGACATTTGAGTCACATGCATATAAGTTAGCCTAAATCTGAGGTAACAAATTAATCGAAAGCCATGCTGCTTTACAAAACAAATAACTTTATATATCAAAAACACGCATTATTTTACACAACTATATACACACATTTAACACATTTGTGATAATTATTTCACCAATGATGCAGCATGGGGAAATTCCTGAGTTTGCAGTCGAACTGAAATGCCAACACAACAGCAATGAACTGCAAAAGAGCATCTCTAGTGTGTATCTGCTCCGCAAGTGCCGCTGTTCCAACAGATGAAAATCTGTCCCTATCCATGAGGTTCTAGGCTAACTGGTCGCATTAAAGGCCGGGACGTCCTGTATACAGTATTTATTGATTTGTCAAGTACATGGTCTCCCTTTCTTCCTATTTTTGCCATTATTTTGTTTTTTAATAACTGTCTGATGAAGGCTTTAATGGCAAGCGGAGTCCTCAGCCGTCAGATGTCACTTCACAGCAAAAGGCGCTAATGCCGCCATGTTTGTGTTTTGATCACTTCATTTGTTTTATTCTGATCAGATATAAACCCGATCGCTCAAACCACTTCAGAAGGTGATCTGGGATGCATTCCAGATGAAACTGGACAGGTCTAATAAATTTTTAAACAAAATTAATATAAATAAAATAAATTATGACCTGGAGAACATCTGACCTGCACCTGAAACACCTGTAGGTGCACTTTTACAGCCAAAATTCTATTAAAAACATGTTTACTATAAGCATGAAAAATGTGTTCTAACTTTTCAGGCCTGTAGCCAGGGGGGCTACGATAGACCCACCCCTCACTGACAAAGATCCAGAATTTGTCCCATACATGAGCTCATTTGTCCTATTTTGACTGCTATGCCATCATAAATAATGAAAATGATCAATCGAAAAAGGCTTTAAGACCAAAGGGAATCCTCTGTCGGCTGTTGCTTCAGTGGCACTATAATCTGATGTAAGAGAAGTCTTCTATCACTATTGTTTTTAAACAGAGAAAACATTGCAGGTAACTTTTATTCTAAATCTTGGACCTTATTCCTGAAATAAAAATGAGCAATAAAAAGGTGTAAATTAAGCACTAGAAGCGGAGCATATTAAATTAGTTTGAATATATTTTGGCTATTGTTGATATCCAGGAATTCTCAAAAAGAAAATGACAAAAAAGGCTAGAAAAAAATCTGAAGAATTCTTTATTATTGTTTTATTATTATTATTATTATTATTATTATTATTATTATTATTATTATTAATATTATTATTGTTTTAATGATTATTTTTTTTATTGAAATGGCCAAATTGTGACTGAGGACAGTTGAATGTGCTGGCCAGTTTGTTTTTTGTCTAATAAATGTGTCACGATCACCAGCAATCTTCTCCCCACAGATCGCTGGTTTATCATGCACATTCACCATTGGACTACATTTCCGCCATCTTATGGACTACACATTCATTCCATTCATGCACTTCGCTTACACGCACATGTTCCACATCCCATCTGATTGCACACCCACCACCGGACGCTTGTCAAGGACTGATTACACACACAGTACATAAGCAGCACACACACTCATTTTTGACTTGTTGTGTTTAGTCAGTCACAATTCAAAGCGTTTTCCTGTCTTGTCCTTGCCGTGTATTGACCCTAGCCTAGTCTATCTGTTTCTCCCTGTCTGCCGCCATCCTAGTGACCTTCTGCCTGCTGTACTGACTACGATTCTGGATTTCCCTTATACATCTGTTTGCTCCCGTATTCATATGTGCTTGTCTGACCATCCCTGTTAATAAAACCTTCTTGTGGATCCGCACCTCTGTTGTCAGCGTCTTACCCTACGATTACAAAATGACAGAAGGCTACAGTTTTTTTCTTACTTTAAACTTTAACAGATTCTTATTTTTTTCCCTAATGATATATGATGTAATAAATTTGTATTTTAAAAATTAGTCCTGTTTTAATTTTTCTTTATTGCAAATTTTTAGGAAATATTTTTAGTGCATCAAAAAGTGTGGTTGTGATGACATCTGACTAGCTAATCCAGCAAAAAAGTACTGCTTAAAATGTCACTAAATGCAGTATTTAAATCTCATACTTAAATATAAACTGAGGCGTATAACTGCAAAAAGGTCCACTTTTTGAGAAAAAAGAACCACCCCTTTCACCAGGCTGGCTACAGCCCTGACATGTAGTGCTGTATATAATATAAATTACTATAGTATTTTTTTTTTTAAACTATAGCTTGCAGCTATTCAGAACACCCTAGCAACTACGCTTGATAAGCGTAGCAATTAGTCTGCAATTAGCAATAGTCTGTGTTAGCAATTAGTCTGAATAGTACTTTAAAACTGCATAGCAATGAATGTTCCGTACGGGTCACCAATGGTACCCTTTCGGTAGGCATGGTGTACGACAGAAATCTGCAGTAGATGTCATTCACTCGAAGTTCATATACCGTATGAGAAGCACTTCTTACTGAACAAATGCTTTATATACATAAATCTTCATGTATAAATGTTCATTACTAACCTTTCTGTGAACAGTAGCTGCTTGATTACAGCTGCAGATCAGTGATAATGTGAGATAATGCTTACTGTAACATCTGTTTTTATATATATTATTTGATATATATTATATATATAGCGGTGGTCTGTTATCTGCGTTAACGTGCTGCGTTAACGCGAGACTCTTATCAGGCGATTAAAAAAATATTGCCGTTAATCTATTCTCAAAGTTGGGTTGGGAGCTGGGTCTATTCCACGCAAGCTATGATGACTTTCACCTTGATATTTTAGCGCGGATGTATACCTGGCCGAATTGCCCTGTAGGTGGTGAGATTGAGTCTTTGAACCTGTGTGTATTCCTACTGTGAAATGACCACATCAAATGTGATGTGCTAACATGGATGCAGTTCACTAGAGTGAATCTGATTAATGTTAGCTCCACATCTAACTATCTGAGTTTGTGTTCTAGTGAAACATAGACAAATAAAACGGAGCGGGTGCTTTTTAAAATAAATGACGGTGAATGAAAATCAAACCGGTGAGCTGCTGACAAAAAAAAGTGCCCTTCTGAATCAAATCAGCAGGATGCCCTTCTGGATCTTTTACTTACTTCGAAGACACTACTGACTACGCTAACATGGACATCTGTAATCTAGTTATTTGCCTTAATAGACAACAATATAATTAAAGTGTTTACGTGAAGCGCTTTCATGTAATTTTGGGTGACTTTAACATTCACTCATGAACATTTCATTCATGCCCCCGTGACAAACTGGGGTATTAGACGCAAATAAGGAGTAAGGACTGGTGAGTGTGTTATGGAAATTAATAACGCACGCCAAATGGAAAGAAAAAACTTCTGCATTTCGCGATGTGTGTATGTGCAGGCACATATAGGGCTCAACCTGTGCAGTGTACATGCCCTTTTGAGTCTGGGATATAAAGTGCCCTTCCAAAATGAACGTAAGTGCCCCCCAACCCCCCCCACCCCCCCCCCCCCCCCCCTGCTCTTCAATTTGCAATCTCCTCCTCACCCCACCCCCCCTTCCTTCTTGCTGTGAGTTGACTAAACTAACCCCTAAGCCACCGTGCCACATACATAAATAAGTAATATATATATAAATACGGGCGACGCAGTGGCGCAGTAGGTAGTGCTGTCGCCTCACAGCAAAAAGGTCGCTGGTTCGAGCCTCGGCTGGGTCAGTTGGTGTTTCTGTGTAGAGTTTGCATGTTCTCCCTGCGTTCGCGTGGGTTTCCTCCGGGTGCTCCGGTTTCCCCCACAGTCCAAAGACATGCGGTACAGGTGAATTGGGTAGGCTAAATTGTCCGTAGTGTATGAGTGTGTGTGTGTGGATGCTTCTCAGAGATGGGTTGCAGCTGGAAGGGCATCTGCTGCGTAAAATCGTGCTGGATAAGTTGGTGGTTCATTCCGCTGTGGCGACCCCGAATTAATAAAGGGACTGAGCCGAAAAGAAAATGAATGAATGAATATATAAATACAAATAGCCACTGATTCTCTGTAAATTAGTTATGAATTGCTTGAGAATGTGTTTTCTGTGCAGTCCTCTGCAGTAGTGCTATATTATAATGTCATAACGCACATCCCCTCATCAAAGCTATAAAAGCAACCAACTGAGAATAATGGTGCCGCAGGGTAACAATTTAAACCCTTCAGCAAAGCGTATTCCTCCCAACTGACTCCTTAAGGGCCTAATATCCATGAAGATATCAGCTCAGTCAGTGGACTGAGACACTATACGCCTGGAGAAAAGACCACAAAGACAAAACTGCATTCAATGGAGTCTCAATGCTGTAATAATACTGACTATTGAGCAGAACTTTAAGCCGTGAGCCATATGGTGCCAAGTCTTTTGAGCTCCTGTAATATCAAACAGTTGCGCTGACTTTCCCTCCCCAGTAATGGCATTTTACATAATGCAGTGTGTTATAAGAATATACTATGGCTTTACATTTTCATACTGTAAAGAAAAATACGTTTGACGGATAAACGCAGATGTTATTCAAGTTTCACATTCCATTTACATGACTGGTGCGAGTTCATATGACGCATAGTTCATGTCACAAAATAGACTAAACTAGGTCTTGAGGCCTGTTAAGATCGTTAGACATGACGGATGACAAATGACAATCACAATTAGGTAAGTTAAAAAACATAATAAAAATATTTAATGACTAGACGCTCCTGGCTGGGGGAAATTACACCATGTTCACCGGTGCTTTTTGCTTTATGTCTCATATATCATCTTCATTCTGTTTATAGGCATTCTTTAAAAGACATTTGCAAGGACAGCTTGACGCAAGGCAAAACAACACATGCTGCCACAGTGTTAAATGCTTTCTCTCTCTCTCTCCATTGGACCCTCATGTAAAGTCATGTCTGCCATCTTCTGGAGCACTGGAGGAAAAGCTCTTTTGGAGGATCCAGCAGTGGGAGAACAGGTTAAGATTTGAGATTTAAGTAAAAAAAAAAAACATACAATAAAAGTCTTTTGAGATTAAAAAGACGTCTTAAAGCGTTCTTCATAAAACATCCATTGGAAAATATCAATTCCAATAGCATCTTCATTCGTCTCACATTTGTTTTAATTGTCCTCAAGATCTATTTATTTCTCTTTTAGGGGTGTCACGGGAACATTTCATGTTGGTTAGATCATGCTTTGGCTTTGTGGGTGGGAAAGTTGGCACAGTCTTCAAAAGCACAGTTGTGTCTCATTGAAAGTCGCACAAAGAGACCGCAATTGTATTGTCATGTGAGGAATATAGCAGCAATCGCGGTTAAAGTGACATAAGTGTTTAAATATTTGTCAGGATGCTGAACTGGATTTGAAATTCGGTGGCACTGAAGACACAATGTTCAAAACACTCGAGTCACTGTTTTACATTTCAAAGAATCAGTGGCTAAAGGCAATGTTTATACCGCAGTTTTTTTATTATATAAAACATTCTGTCATATTAACAAACCACTAACATAGATCTTTTCGATCAATATACAGTGCATCCGGAAAGTATTCATAGCGCTTCACTTTTTCCACGTTTTTTTAAGTTATAGCCTTACTCCAAAATGGATTAAATTAATTTGTTTCCTTAAAATTATACACACAAAAGCCCATAGTGACAATGTGGAAAAAGAGTTTTTGAAATTGTTGCAAATTTATTACAATTTAAAAACCTGAAAAATCACATGTACATCAGTATTCACAGCCTTTGCTGTGAAGCTCTAAATTGAGCTCAGCTACATTCTGTTTCCACTGATCATTCTTGAGATGTTTCAGCAGCTTCATTGGAGTTCACCTGTGGTAAATTCAATTGATTGGACATGATTTGAAAAGGCATACACCTGTCTATATAAGCTCCCAGGGTTGACAGTGCATGTCAAAGCACAAACCAAGCATAAAGACAAAGGAATTGTCTGTAGACCTCCAAGACGGGATTGTCTCGAGGCGCAAGGCTGGGGAAGGTTACAGAAAATTTTCTGCTGCTCTGAAAGTTCCAATTAGCACAGCGGCCTCCATCATCCGTAAGTGAAAGATGTTTGGAACCACCAGGACTCTTCCTAGAGCTGGCCGGCCATTTAAGCTGAGTGATCGGGGGAGAAGGGTTTTAGTCAGGGAGGTGATCAATAACCCGATGGTCACTCTTTCTGAATTCCAACGTTCTTCTGTGGAGAGAGGAGAACCTTACAGAAGAACAACCATCTGTGCAGCAATCCACCAATCAGGCCTGTATGGTAAAGTGGCCAGACGGAAGCCAATCCTTAGTAAATGGCACATAGCATAGAATTTGCCAAAAGGCATCTGAAGGACTCTCAGACCATAAGAAACTAAATTCTCTGGTCTGATGGAATGAATGCCAGGTGTTACATTTGGAGAAAACCAGGGACCGCACATCATCAAGCTAATACCATCCCTACAGTGGAGCATGGTGGTGGCAACATCATGCTTTTTTAAGAAGCAGGAACTGGGAAGACTAGTCAAGATAGAGGAAAAGATGAATGCATCCTAAATGAAAACCTGCTTCAGAGTGCTCCTGACCTCAGACTGGGGCGATGGTTCGTCTTCCAGCAGGACAATGACCTAGAGCACACCGCCAAAATATCAATGGAGTGGCTTCACAACAACTCTGTGAATGTCCTTTAGTGGCCCAGCAAGAGCCCAGACCTAAATCCTATTGAACATCTCTGGAGAGATCTGAAAATGGCTGTACACCATTGCTTTCCATCCAACCTGATAGATCTTGAGAGATACTGCAAAGAGGAATGGCTAAAAATTCCCAAAGACAGGTGTGCCAAGTTTGTGGCATCATATTCAAAAAGACTTAAGGCTGTATTGCTGTTTGTAATTTTTTTATTATTATTATTTAATTTATTATTATTGAATGTTATTGAATATTATTCCTATCGCAATATATATAGCAGAATAAAAATATTACAATGTTAGATTTTTCCAATATCGTGCAGCCCTAGTAAAGAACTAATGAACAGTTAATATCTTAATGAGCAAACTAATAAGCAATAACAGTTGAAGTCAGAATTATTAGCCCCCGTTTATTTTTTTTTCTCCAATTTCTGTTTAACAGAGATGTTTTCAACACATTTCTAAACATAATAGTTTTATATACTCATTTCTAATAACTGATTTATTTTATCTTTGTCATGATGACAGTAAAAATATTTTACTAGATGTTTTTCAAGACACTTCTATACAGACATTTAAAGGCTTAACTAGGTAAATTAGGTTAACTAGGCAGGTTACAGTAATTAGGCAAGTTATTGAATAACGATGGTTTGTTTTGTAGACAATCGGAAAGAAATATAGCTTAAAGGGGCTAATAATTTTGACCTTAAAATGTTTTTTTTTTATTCTAGCCAAAATAAAACAAATAAGATTTTCTCCAGAAGAAAAAATATTATCAGACATACTGTGAAAATTTCCTTGCTCTGTTAAACATCAATTGGGAAATGTTTAAAAAAGAAGAAGAAAATCAAAGGGAGGCTAATAATTCTGACTTCAACTGTAGTTGATCATGACAATTGGTCCCTATATTACAGCAAATTACTGTAAGTAATGTCTTAATGTTAAAGTCTCCCAAAAGATACAGTATTTACAGATATGGCTACAGAGAATGCGCGAGTGATTTAAACAAATCTCGTGCAACTCCGCAGTGATGTGCGGCACCGTGCAAAATACTCTAACACAAGCAGTACATGGCCAGCAGGGGGCAGTTATGTGACATAGTGAGCACACTGAACGGATGTAGCAGCCAGAGCACGTGAGCTAAGCGGCTCCTTAACGACAGACATTAAATTACTGTTATGTTTTGTTTTTTAAAACAATTTAAATTTTATGGCCCAGTTTCAGTGTGTTTCATGTTTTTAATTTAGTTTCGTTTTTTTAAATGTGCGTGTGAAATATGTACTGTACACAATTGTTTTGTTTAATTCCTATTCGTGGATATTTATTTTCTTTTATGTGCTCTCTCATTTTTCACTTATTTTTCATGTGTTTCTTGCACTTCTCATGCGAGAGTGCAAGCAGCTACGGACACAGGCCCTCGCGGCTAAAAACAGACCGGCCCACCGGGAATTCTCCCGGTCCTCCCGATTTGCCAAACCGGGCCTGTCCTCCAAAATAAAGAAAGAAAGAAACCCAGCCGCTGGAGGCATCGAGGGAGCTGAATCTAACGCTCTTGTATACAAATACTGTCCATGCACCGAAACACCCATGACAAACTACTGTAAGTCAATTGAAAAGTGGTTGTTCCTTGCGCCACCTGGTGGCTATTGCATAAACCACAGATATGTTTTTTTTTTTTTTATGAAAATGTGGCCTTTACAGCCGCAGTAAAGCACGTGACTGCGGGTGACAAATTGCAGTACTGCGCGTGTCAGAAAGCCCACTAGGAACTGAAAATAATCAGTGAGTTTTATACCGACTGTGATTGGAGGTGCAACTTTTCATATACGAATGCAGGTGCCAGATCACAATGCGCTTTCTTTCTTCCTACATGTTGTGCGTTCATGCACCAAACGTGAGTAATAATGTGACTATCACCGAGTGAACCCTTACACCTTTCATATAAGAGACTTTTTATTATATATGATGACGATCGCGCCGCGATCGCAGAGCAATATTGATCACGCTAGCCACGAGAGAATACAGTGTGCAATATATGCTGCGTCATTTCGCCTATTGCCATTTACTGCCAGTTTAACTAATTTGTTTGTTTATTAAAACGTATATATATATATGTTCCTTTGTTATCACTGTTTAATCATTGTTTATATGGTGTAATTCTCATTGAAGTGAATATGCAAAGATATCTTATATTCATACTATATTTCTGATCTGTTCTACAGATCACAACATAATTGAAGGAAAGTTTGATGGCACTGACTGCTAAACAAATGTTATTAAAGAAGTTTGAAGAGGATTACTTCTTTGTTGCCTGATTCTCTGACCGGAATCAATGTCTATATTTGTCCGCCAGTAGAACTGTAAATACTTCAGTTGACAGAGAGACAGTACCCCGTCACAGCGCGTGAAGAAACGCGTGTTCTTGGTAGCCATATCTGTTAATGAAATATGTGCTTGTTTCAAATAATAATGGTAAATAAGCATTAAAACACAATACCAGCAGTAGACACTAGTGGGTGAACAACTATCAAAATCAACACGGACTAGTCACTAGTGATGTCATCAATAAAACATAAAATGCAAAAATTGCTATTTATTTGCAGGAAATATACACATGCTGTTTATTGACAGCTCATAACATGTAAATCAATGCAACATGAGCAATGACTAATTTGCAAACACCGTCAATACATTGATCGCTGCACATTCTACTAAGAATCTAACAATAAAGGCCTGTGCACACCGAGATGTTTTTTGCTCACGTTTTCCGTCAACGTTTAACGCGTCGTGACTAAATAAAGGGCGTCAATGTGATCGTGCACACCAACGCGCAAAACTCCAGGCGCAAAAGCGTCATTTTTAAAAAAACGTCACATGCTCGTTTTTTTGTTTGGACGCGCCGCATCAAAACCTTCTCCACCAATCAGATTGGCACTTTTGTTCACGTGCACGGAGCTGCTGAAGTTATAGTAAACAGCACTTGGAGACGCTCAAGAGCAACACTGTCAATGCGAGCGCACATTGAAGAAGATGCCCAGAGGCGATATGAACGTGGAGCTGCTTATTGCACTGGTGAACAATAATCATTTCTTCATCACTAGAGCTGGAGCTGCGATTTAAACCATCCATAACAACAAGCGTGTCAACTTTGTCTTCTTTCTCTGTGTTACAAGCGGGTGTCAGAAGCTTAAAGTTGTGTATCGCCATCTAACGTCAAGGAGTGATTTTGCATGCTCTTCTGCTCGATGCCGGTGAAAACCGCTTGGGTTTGAATCCGGAAAAACGTCTTGGAAAACGCTGACGATGAACGCAAACGAAAAGCGTACCGGTGTGTACGAGCCTTAACATTCATTCATTCATTCATTCATTTTCTTTTCGGTTTAGTCCCTTTATTAATCTGGGGTCGCCACAGCGGAATGAACCGCCAACTTATCCAGAATGTGTTTTACGCAGCGGACGCCCTTCTAGCCGCAACCCATCTCTGGGAAACTAACAATAACATATCATTTGCAATACATCGTCAGCATATAGAAGACTGATTTCTGGAAAGTTATTTTCATAACGGCGTAACAGACAAAATGCAAATGCTGTTTCCCAATAAGTTCATCAATTTGAGTGTGTAACAGAAGAGTATGCAAACATTGGGAGATACTACATCCTCATTAATGGATCATTGTTGTTGCTTAATTACGTCCCTTGTCAATCATCTCAACATATTTCTTTCATATTTAATTACCTACTTTATTAGAGATAATCTGCCATTCACGAGTCTTTCATGCAGAGAAATCTCCCCAGGTCTTTGCACAATTATACAGTTAGAATTTCTAAACATATCCTTATATAAGTTCACATTGTTGTTGCAGATAAAATATAACACATCTAAAAGGTTTTCCAGTTGGCTAGACAATAATATTAACACTATTTGAAACAACTTTACCAAAGCCTCTCTACTAGACTTGGTCTAGTGCATCTGCCATGTTTGTAGTTTTAGTTGTTGAGTTTGTAGTTCTAATCAAATAACGTCCAGTATGCAATGTACTGTGGGCAATATTAGTAGTTAAAATGTGGACGGTCTAACACTTCCGTTTTATTTTGCACTTCATGGTTTCTGTGCATTTTATGGTTCATTGACCAAACATCAGCGTCAATGCTTTGCAGAGGACAGCAGCCAATCAAATTACTTTTCCAATGTTGCGTAAACGCTATTGGCTAGCATCTGCTCTAAGATTTTTGAAGATCTTTGTTTGAAGATTTAGTCAAAGTTCATGTGAATCACTGATGCTGACTTAAGAAAAAAAAGCATTTCAATTAATTTCAGTAATCTGAGGGCAGATTCATTCGTGAACCTACATTCACATATAAGGCAGAGCATTAAAGTACTATTAAATATAGTCTGTGCAACCCCCAATAGACATGTCAATGCAAATATACAATCAGCCAATCCCACAGCAGAAACTGAACACGCTAAGATCTGTGGTGAAGATGATCTGATGAAGGTCAGACTGTGCATCAGAATGGAGAAGACAGAGATTTAAGAGACTCTGAATGCAGGATGATTGCTCATTTCCGATGGGCTGATCTGGGAATATAGCTGAGTAAACTGAGTATATGAGTATTCATCTGATCTACCATCTCTAGGGTTCCCAGAAATTATCTGAAAGAAGAACGAGGAGGAAGAGGAGGAGAGATAATGGTGATAATCCCAACCCAGGCTCATTCTGAAAACATTTCTGAAGAGCGCCAAATACAGTACATCCCAGGAGGTATGTTTTGTTTTTGCAGTTTTTGTTTTCACAAATCCACCAGAGGGCGCTGTGTACGCTTTTTGAGGTCTTAAATTTCTCTTGCAAGTGCCATTTGCGACTGCTGTTCTCACATAAACCACCTGAACAATGTCGGCTAACTGACAGAATGACGGACTGACTGACCGATCAACTGACCCAACCTTCTCCTTCCCTGAACCCAACTGATAGTGTTTTCAAAAACATAGATTGACCAGCGCCCACCCACTTCCCTAAACCCAACCTGCAGTTTTAAAATTCAATCCAGAAAAAGACCTTGCCTGTTTTTTACTACCTTTTCAGATTTTACCACATTCTCACCCGATTATTTACTTCTTTATATTATTTTTGGCTTTTGTTTTTGTCTTATCTGCTCTCTGGAACCATTCTTCACCAGACTCGAAGCCCATCATCGCGGTCAGCTCCTCTCTGCATCTCAAGTCCGCCGACTTACATGGCGAGCTAACTGGACAAAGTGGTAACAGCGAGAAAGCCGTTCACATAGAGGTAAGTGGTCAGCTGGTAGGGAACGGGGTCATATCGCCCCGTAGCATTCGTTTTAAAGACAAAATGCAGCCATATGTACTTCTGGCCAGTAGCGGTTTGGGGGGGTGTCAGTACCAGTGGCTGCCATGTCAACAAGCTTGGCCCCCGCTCTGGCCCCCCTAAATTTGGACATTTTTGTGTCACAACTAAAATGCCACTGGAAGCAAGATCATCCTTGGTGGTAAACGGAGATATGACTGAGGCGTCTCTCGCGCACTCTTGGTGTCGCGTGTGCTCGTTCTCTGTGCCACGCGCACTCCCTCTCTCTGCTTTCCTTTAATTTTTGTCAGTGACGATGCTGCGCGCAACAGTTTCCTGCATTCGTCAGAAGTTAAGCCCCAAATTGACACAGGTAATAAGAAGAATTCAACTTTAGTCATGTTTATGTTGTGAAACAGTATCAAAATGTCCACTGTTGATTATATTAGACTTGTTTTCAATATTGATTTTATCGCTTTTAATATTGACCTTATTCTTCAATGCGGAAGTGCGCTCGTTTTTGCGATTGTTTTAGAACTTCCGATTCAGTCACCTATGGGAGAAATGACTAGGAATAATAAACGGCAGAAAACGGTCAAGCTACTTACTCTACAAACAAGTGTTTGCATGATAATACAGACGAAGTAGAATAATATAATAAGAAAATATCAGTTTACAACATCAAGCAGCAAAACGAGCTGTTTTTAACGTCTAAAAATGAATGGAAGTGAATGAGACCGGAAGTCTCGAGCCAAAAAGATTCAAATGGCTGCGCCCGCTCGTACGCAAAGAATAAGGTGAATAGGAAGTTCTCGGCTGTATGCAGAGGCTATTATTAATCAGTAATTGAGTGTACATAGTTTTACGGTAAGAAATGCAGTCTTTAATTTACAAACAGTCGCCAAGTACTGGAAAACAGATGTAACACAATGATTAAATTTAGTTTTCAGTCACACTCATGTAAAGGTTTAATACTCAACTCGTTTAGTTTTGCCTTGATTCGTTTTTATTTTCAGTCGTGACAAAGCACGAGTCTTCAAACACATGATTTATTTACATGTTTTTAAACATAATAGTTTAACTAATTTCTAATAACTACTTTTTTGTCTTTCCCATGGTGACAGTCAGTGCAGAATATTTTACTACTTATTTTTAATAGTTGTATTCAGATTAGTAGTTTAAAAAAGAAGTGTAATTTTAACACAACTGGTTTGTTCTGTAGACAATTAAAAAATATGAATATTTCTTAAGGAGGCTAATAATTTTTTTTATTATTAAAAACTACTTTTATTCAATACAAACTATAAGAAATTATGACTCCAGAAGAATTATTTTTGTTTTATAGGAAATACTGTGAAAATGTCCTTGCTTAATTTGTTAAATATCACTTGGGAAACATTATTTTAAATTAATGGGAGGGCAAAAACGTTGACTTCATCTGTATCTGTTTACAGGTTTACAGGTGCGAAAATGTGCCTTGATGTACTTGAATGTTAAAAATGTCTTATCCTACAATACAAAGTTTCTTGTTAAATAAATAAACGTGGAAGATTATTTTGAGTTATTTGATTAGCTTGATTATGTGGACTGCAGAGTGATGCATGAAAAACAAATGTTTGTGATGTATGTTAATGTGTGCCCCCTAAAAGTACAAGTGGACCCTGCCCGGTTACTCTGGTCTAGGACTGCCACTGCATCTGGCTACATAATTTGCGATATCCAGAAATCTTTATAGGCCTAAAAAATTTTTTTGAGCCTAGGTTGGACAATCCTGTCAGAAAAGAACAGCAAACCGAGGCTTCAATTCAAACAGACGTAGTTGAAGAGCAGATGAATGCAGCACAAAACTCAATCTTGACACAGGATATATTGTGCATTAAAAAAGTAATTCCAAAATTTGAAATGCCATCAAATCAGCTGTGACCGAAAAAGTGCATTCTTATGTTTCTGATCATAAATCTACAGGTTTATTACAAATATATTTGTTCGTTTTTTTTTTTTTTTTTTTGCACATTTTCCTAACTTCACTCTAAATAATGTTAATCGAGGCCCAGGAATTAATTTGAACCTCAGGATAAGTTTGATCAATACCTGGTAACATTTTTATCTCACTGAAAAGCCACCAAGATGGCTAAATAAAATCTCAGATTTTATGCGAACAAGTACCATTGTGAATCTAGAACAGGGGTGTCCAAACTCGGTCCTGGAGGGCCAATGTCCTGCATATTTTAGTTCCAACCCAATTAAACACACCTGAACCAACTAATCAAGCTCTTTCCAGGTATAGAAGGTCGAGCCTTCTCATTTATGGCTCCTAAACTCTGGAATAGCCTTCCTGATAATGTCCGAGGCTCAGACGCACTCTTGCAGTTTAAAACTAAATTAAAGACCAATCGTTTTAGTAAAGCATACACTCAATGCATCACATAGCGGTATGATGCATGAATGTGCATCTTGTTTATACACACTATGAACAGAAGCTACGCTAATTATTCTCTTTTTTCTGTATTTCCACCTGGGGATACTCATCCCGAGGCCCCCAGAGATTATGTAGTGCCACTGATGCAATCCAAGACCTGTGAAAAGATGATCCCAAGGTTCCACAATCCCGTACCTGGCTGTACCCTGAGCAGCTGCTGTGGGGGTCATAGAGGAGTGGAGAGCATGTGTCTGATTCCTGTGACCTCCAGGAATAGCCGAGTCTTCGCTGGCGTCCAGCGTTCTCCATCCTCCGGTGCCTAGACTGCAGCTCTGCACAAGACGTTTGGCCATAGGAAAATGGTCGTGCCCAACTGACCCTGGTTTCTCTAAAGATTTTTATCCTTCACTTACACCAATTGGTAAAGCTTTTTCCTCGCCGCTGTCGCCACTGGCATGCATGGTTCCTGACTTGTAGAGCTGCGCATCGTTGGATTACTCTTCAGTGTTTGGCCTCTTAGCAGTGAATATTAAACCACACTGACCTGAACTGAATTGAATTAAAATTGAATTAAAATACTAGAAACTTCCAGGGAGGAGTGTTAAAGGAAGTTGGAGCTAAACTATGCAGGATACCGGCCCTCCAGGACCGAGTTTGAACACCCCTGATCTAGAACCTCTGAAGCATCAATCTAAACACTGATCTATCTTTAATATCCAACACGAAACAGGAGACCCAACTCCATGTCCATGCAATATTGCAGCACATTTGTTAATTCTTTCTTTTATAATGAACACACCTTCATCCCATTCATATATCAGCCACAGTTAATGTCTACCCAATCAATTTATAACCAAACAATGGGCCTAAATAGATGCCAAATTTCAACCCTTGTTAAGCCCCCTTTAGCCTTGTGTGTTTGAGGTCAACATTTCTCTCCCGTGCTCTTGTTGGAGACCACTTCCATTGAAACAATATTTGAACAGCGGTTACGGATGCCATTCCTCATTTCAGGTTGTACCCATGAAAAATGCAGCATTGGCGTTTCCTCTAAGAAGCTAGCGTGCAGAGCGCTAGGCCCACAAGATCGGTCTGTTCTTTGGCTAGCATGGGATTTTATAGGTTGGTCTTGCTGTGGAATATCCCAATACTCTGTTAAAGGATAGAGGTTAATGCTCAGGGTTTTAGACATTAAGTGTTTAACATTTCTGTCCTTGGAAATATCACAAAGCTTACTATGATTGTAGAGTGCTAATACTGTAGGTATGCTAGGCCAGCACCTTGTGTACATCAGATTCTGCTATTATTTTGGAGGTGACTCTCCCTTCACAGGTCTTACAAGTGTTTTCCCCTGGCAACGTTGGAGACCATAACCTTTAATATATAGTATTTAAATATTCTTTTAACAGAGGTGGTCAGTTCCTTTTTTTTTACACCGGTTTGTTCACAATAGCACTAAGTAACAGGGGATGACATTTTATTTTTATATAGTATTTAAATGACAAATAAGACTAGAAGCATATTTTTGAACAGCATGAATAAATTCCCAAAAAGGTCACAGCCATGCAAGGATGACAACAAGGAAGGTTATCTCTTTTCATCAATTTATTCAAACAAGCAGTGGCTTAATTAACAGAAGAAGCAGGTAAGTTATAGTCCTTGCAGATGAGCAGATGGAATGTTGTTTACGATGTAAACAAGAAGCTTCAGTCAGACATATAGCATAGAGTCCCTTCTCTTAACGATAGCTTGATCATCCACAGGTTTGAAAGAAACATCCACAGGAGAAACATTCACTGGGGAGGGGAAACGTCCACGGAAGAAGGCGAGTCAGGGAGAAGGTAAGGTAAACCATCTGACATCGATTCCAGCCACTGACTGACTGGAATCGCTGGGGTTATATGGGGAATGGAGATTGCTGGTGGAGGTGTGTCCTGTTAGTATTCAGGTGATTGTGCTCGGGCGTGATGAGAGGTGGCAGAAGATGGGGAGCGATGGTGCTGAGGGAACGTGATGGTGAGAGTGGTAAATGGAGCAGTAGGAACGAGCTGGGGATATAACAGTTGCGAAAAGAAAATTTTTTATATTTAAAGATCATGATTTATTCATAAATAATAGCACATTTTTGAGTCCCACTACTGGCACACCTCATGAACCTGTTTATCTTGATTCTATTTGACCTTTGTTAAGTTTCTTGCCATCGCTAAGCTGCGGTCACACTAGAGTTTGTGCATGCGA
Organism: Danio tinwini; assembly: GCA_903798205.1. Classification (NCBI taxonomy): domain Eukaryota; kingdom Metazoa; phylum Chordata; class Actinopteri; order Cypriniformes; family Danionidae; genus Danio; species Danio tinwini. The sequence goes on from CAIGQZ010032975.1 coordinate 3,277,087, forward strand.
AATTCTGTCGTACGGTGCTGCGAAAAGGGGCGGGATTAAACAAGATGATTAGACATTAAAAAAAGTGAGCGATTGCTCCATGTTTTAAATTTCTGTTCAGAGAGGTCATGTTTTGATCCTCGATTGGTCTCACGCAGTCAAGTGATGGGATTTCGCAGGTCAGAGTTCACCAAGCTTAAACTTTGCACCGCAGCGTACTGCAAAACTTGACGCATGACCGTGCGTTTCCGGTCTGACGCATTCGTGTGCGTATGAATGGAAGTCTTTGGGGAGAAAAGTTTATTGTGACTGCAGCTTTAGTTTTTATAAGTATCAGCTGCTTTTCATTTAGTTGAAAATTTCCACTAATTTTCCTGTTAGTTTGCTTTAGATCAGATTAGTTTAGTTTCCCTGTTCCCCTGCTGTGTCAGTTATTATTTGGACTTCAGTATTGCTGTCTGCACTGCTATATATGAAGAGTTCAGATGCATCATCTAAATCCATCAGACCTCTTTTCTTGTAAATGAGCATTTTCTATCAGGCTCCTATAATTAGGTTTAGAAGTTTAATTTTATATGTAATGATATGGTTATTAGCTAGTAAATAAAATACTTTTTTTTTTTTAAAAAACACTTCTTTGGTTTTTAACAAGGTAGATTTTATTTTGCGCCAAAACCAGCTAAATCCACTTGTGCTTTTTTTTTTGTTGCAAAAAAACTCTAAATCCACCTATTGGGACAATACATTGTAATTAGCTGAAAAATCACTAAAGATGATATTAGAAATTATTTTACTAAACATAAAACACATTACACAAACCACCTAAAATTAAAAATATAAAAATCCGTGAAGTAAGGGGCGCTTCAATCCGCTGTGATAAACCAGGGAAAAAGCAGAAGGAAAATAAATTAACAAAATCAGTCAAGTACGTGCATTAATCAATAACATTAAATTGACATAAATTAAATTTTAACAATCTGTTGTCATTTCTGATATTTGGGATTTAGATTAAATGTAAGTAGAGCAATGTAAACATTGTAAACTAAGCTTGGTAGTTTCAAATATTGTAGTGTAAAACATTATTAAACATCAATATCTGTGCATTGTCCATTAATATAAATAGCTTATCAGACGTATAGGTAGTATGAAGTAATACAAATAATTGATAGTTTTATACATTATATTTATCTTTTATAAAATAGCTTACATTAGCAAATAGAACATAGGTAGGCCTACTGGGCTAAAAGGGGATGCCTCTCAGACAATTTTAGAAGCTGTCATTCATTCATTCTTACCGTACTTAAGGTTTGGGTCTCTAGTTTATCCTCATAGCATCCACGTGGGATAAAAGAACGGCATCTTTACTCTGTCTTTCGTAAAACACAGTTGCTGTTTAATGCATAGTAAATTGGACTCATTCAAAATAGAGTCGCTGCGCGAACGTTATGGATACACTTCAGACTTTACATTCTGTTTTCTTTTTCTTATAATGCACAGAGTTTTGAGGTAAGGGACGTTTTCATTTGCCATTCAGTGACAGTAAAACAGGCTCATCCAGTTCATCAAACTCCATCTTTTATATTCGAAAGCGGAATTAAACAGTCTCCTCATAAAAACCGGCGTATTAGTGCTCTGCTACATTGAAAACATATTATTTGATTCACGCCTTCTGATTGGTTCACGGGATATAGCAGCTTTTGCTGTCAAAGGCAAGTGGCGTTTAGCGGCCTTTGTCAACAAACTGTTATTTCTGAATGCGCTGATGCTACGATTTGAATGATTAGAAGCAATTCTGTTTGTTGATGGTGTACTACACGCCTAAAGCATTCACTCAATGTCATTATCTCATATTTGGCGGAAGTGGTGTCTAGCGGCTTTTGCATCTGAACTCTTCATATGTCTTTGGGTTTGACTTTAATTGGATACCTGTTCCCAACTTGAATTATTAAACATTTTGTTAATCTTACCCGTTCGTGTCCTCTGTCCTTCATTACTGAGGCCCTGACAGAATAGCCGTCCCCATAAATGATCACAGCCTAAGTGTACCTTCATTTTGTTTCTCTTTTTATTTAATTAGTGTGTTATTACAGAGCACCTGCCAGAGCAGATGAAGAGCTGATACTCATAGCAAAGAAAACGCCATGATGTAAAAGGAGCTCACTGCATCTAGTTTTTTTTTTTCGGTCAGATTGGCACTTTGACTCTGCCTCCTGAATCTGAACTGCAGTCTCCACATTGGCCGTTTGTCCCATTGGATCAACCTTAGCTACTCCTCTCCTTCCTCCTCTCCACCATGGGCCACACCATCAGTTTCACTGGGCTCCCTCATTCCTCCAGTTCCACCTTGGCGTACACCACTCTCCACTCCACCATGGGTCACCCCATCAGTTTTACTGGCCTTCCTCATTCCTCCAGCTTCACATTGACTAAGACCTACCTCTTCTACGCCATGGGCCACACCATCAGTCCAACTAGGCTCCCACATTCCACCAGCTTTACTTTGGCTTTCACCTCCTCATCTCCACCATGGGTCACATATCAGCTCCGCATTGGTCAGTCACTTCAGCACCTCACTCTTCTAGCTGCACCTTGTCGATTCATCCCTTCAGCTGTGTTAAACTCCTCCCTCAGCTCCACCTCAGTCCTCTTTGACTCTGGCTTTACCAGAGGCCTTTAGATCCCTGCCTTCACCTTGGTCATCTGAGCAGCAAGCACCAGCTTGGTCCTCAACATCACCCTGGCTCTTTGCTTCTCAGTCTTCATCTCGGGCTCTGCTATCACCTGTGTCTCAAGCTGTATCTGAAAACACCCCTATACCCTTAAATAGTGCACTATTTAGGGGGCAGACATGTTTGTGGTGTCTAAAACCATAGTGTGTACTCAATAAATCACACATAGTACTGCAACAACAAGTGTACAATCCATGTACACTCAAAATACCCCTAATGCACTTAGTGCTCCAGCTCACTCATTCGCTGACATTCAATTCTATAAGTGGACTGAAAGAGGCTATAGGGGGCGATTTCAGTACAGCATCTGTCTGTCTGTCCTCTGGTACTGTCTGCCACTCCTCTGCCATGGCTCATCCCTCCCTCAACTCTCATCCAGCTGTGTCCTGGGTCTACATCAGGGGTTCCCAATTTCAGTCCTGGAGGGGCCAGTGTCCTGCAGTGTTTAGCTCCAACCCTAATCTAACAAAACCTGAATAAGTTAATCAGTGTTGGTGTTTGCTATATGACGTCTTTGCGCTTGACTTATTTGGATGCCTGTTCCCTGCTTGAATTATTAAACATTTTGTTAAACTTACCTGCTCACGCATTCTGTCCTTCATTTCCACAGCCCTGACAACTGCAATTTAAACTAGCATTATATAGTCAAAGATTTATTTATTTTTCATGACTTTTCCCTCATACTCTCTAGTTTTCTGTTTTCTTATTTTTGATTAGTGGTTGCAGCACAACACCTATCTCAATTTTGTTTTAATTTCACTTTAAGAGTTCACACTTAGCTGATGCTTGATAAAGTAAATGCGTGTTTGGCATGCTGTCCCAGGAGAGAGCCTTGAGCTTGTAGGATCCTTAAGCCTGGGGCTCCATCCTGTTTATTTGGGAGAGAGGAGAGTCTGGGCTCAGGTAGGTCTTGAGAAATCCCCTCTTACCTAGCTAGGGGGAAGGAGTCATGGTAGATGGGGGAATTCTTCAACATCAAAGATGACTTCTGTAGGGAGAGCAGGCTATTTATGTGTGTTTGAATTCATCTGATTGCTTGGTTATTTGAGACCAGATGTGGTCAGTCATATGCATGTAATCCTCTCGAAATTTGTTTATAAAACTTAACATAACGAAGATCTTTTGTAGGGCGACATGGTGGCTCAGCGGTTAGCACTTAGCAAGAAGGTCGCTGGTTCGAGTACCTGTGCAGAGTTTACATGTTCTCCCCATGTTCGTGTGGGTTTCCTCCGGGTGCTCCGGTTTTCCCCAGAGTCCAAACACATGCAGTATATGTACAGTAGGTGAATTGGATACACAGAATTCCATCTTCTTTATAAAACCAATGCCGAAATAGTTAGTGGTTCATTTCAATGTGGCGACAATGATAAACAAGGGAATAAGCTAAAGGAAAATGACTGAATTAAGTTAATTTGTCAACCTAAAATTAACTATAGTTTTAAATATTTGAAATGCATTAAAGGCTTTCATCAAAGTTGTCCTAAAACCGATGTGTATTAAGGCCCAATCCCCAATTCTACCCCTTAGCCCTTCCCCTTACCCCTCGTTTTGTGCATTTCCGTGAAAAGGAAGGGGTGTCCCAATTCTCTTGACTTGAAGGCGTAGGGCTAAGGGGAAGGGGTAGATTGCCCATTCAAACGAAGATTTTTCAGGACCCACTCGAAACCAAGAGGTAAGAAAATTTCAGAGAATACACCAGCTACAACGGCAATTCTGCTGCACCCGAAAGTAAGAAGATCCACAAATTAGTATTTTTTATCATTATTACAAATTTTTAAAACAATCAAACACGTTTTAATATACTCATAACCACATTCATGTTTTATCGTCATGCTTAAAAAAAAAAGCTAAAATAAAAACCGCAAAATTTCACGATCCATAATCTATAATCATAACTTCCTGTACAGCAGTCCCACAACATTCTGTCACTCGATGACACTCGAACACCCTGTCAGAAAAGTCTAGTGGCTGAGAATAAGCTTTTTACAGCGTCTGCTATAATGTTAATGTTGTTTTTGGTGTGTTTACATAGATGAATATGGCCACTGTGTAAATGCACAGTATAGTTATGATCTTATTGCCACATTAAATCATTATGATAACATAATATATGCCTTCAGTGATTTCCTGAAGATAAACACCAAAAAATAACACAACTGGAATAACTAGTAGTCGCCATCGTCTAATCTCATATGAAGCAAGAGATTGCGATGACATATGATGACGTGTGCAGGTGTTGTAGTGCTGTCCCAATTCTTAGGGGTAAATTTTGAAGCTCTTCCCCTTTACACTCGTTTTTAAGGGTCAAGGGGAAGGGGTACAAAAATAGTATTGGTATTGGGCCAAAATGTTCTGGTCTTAGGGAAGCTTTGAAGAACTGTTTTGTTCCACATTTGTTTAAAAAAAAAGAGATTCATCGCTGTATATCCAAGTATGTAGTTTTATATGTAGTATATCCAATAGGGGTGAAATGGATCACTGTTGATCCGTGATCCGTACGGATCACAATTCACGGTTTGGAACGCACGTGACCCGGGGATTCATGATTTATTTTGAATTTGTCGATTAATCCATTGCAGAGAGATCGCTTCCCGCTTCATTCAAATCGCGAGCATGAAAGCATTTTGGCTTTCCTGTAAGATATAATAATGACGGGAAAAGTTGTGGTGGGACATACCTAAATGCTTTCTTAGGCTATTAATTTAATGTGTTTTCTGTCACTGCTTGTTTAGCCTGCATTAATGCATTCAGTGTAAAGCTGCACAATTAAACATTAAAAGATCGTGATCTCAGTTCAAACCCGCGCAACATGAACGATAAATGATAATGATTTGCATATGTTTATTAATCCTTCAAAGCGCTGCATTGAAATCTGCATCGGGAGAGATTCAGTTTTTACACTTTTTCAGTGAGTTACAAACAATTAAATAACACAGAAGTGCTGGGCGAACAGTTTATAGTTCAGATATAAACACTGACGTTTATGGTAAAGATTAAAATCACCGTTTAATGAAACATTACGCTGGTGAATTTTTGACGCTGGTAAAATCAATTACATTGTGTAACCAACAGATGGCGACAAACAACCATCAAAATTATGTCACTGAATAGGTTTTCAAAGATAATACACATGCAGTGTAATAAAACTTGACGTTTTATGTGTGAATTGTTGAATCATTAATTGAAAATGAATATGATCTGTTGTACAAGATGTTAGATTTCTATATTTAGCATTATCAGCAACAGTAACAAAGATCATATTTCATATTGAATACTTCTCTTTTTTTCAGCTGGTTCTTTCTTGATTGTTATTTTTATTAGCATTACAGGTTCTGCGTTCTGCTTGTTAAACGCAATGTTTTTTTGCAGTAATATTTTTATATAAATGAAAAGCAAATGACATTTGTCTTCTCACTTTTTTTGCTGATCCGAAAAATGGTCCGATACGTGACTAAAAAAACGTAGTTTGATCCGAAATGCAGATTTGTGATCCGTTACACCACTAATATCCAAAAATGTAGCATTTTGATAGGATATAAAACAAGCATTTATTATAAATACTGGTCTGAACACATGCATAGTTGAAAAAATATATATGTTGATCCTTGTATAAAATGAGTTCTGTTACTTTAGAACTTTGCTGTTCATTTCATAACTCAAGGAAATTTATTTCATCACATCAACCTGTTAGACACTTGTCCTGATAGTACCTTTTAAAAATGAACAACTTGTCTCATTCCATCTTTTCCAGTTCTCCGGGGCAAATGAAATCTGTAAACATCTGTCAGACATATTCTCTTGAATACAGAAGGTTGATTCTTCCAAACTCCTTAAGGTAATTATTATCAGTACAACACTTGTTTCAGCTACCTGGAACTTGTGGCATGGCAATCCAATGGTAGGCTAATATGGTGCAATCAGAGCTTTCATGTGATGTGAAAGGTAATTAAGATGACAGATTGAATGATTTTCATTTCAGCAGATACCTGGCGCTAGCTTGTCAATACCTGCCCAGGTTGAGGACTGTTAGCACCTGGGGGAGAGATCTGACAATCTGGAGTTCTCTCTGACAGATTTCTTGATTCAAAGCGGGAATAAAGGTCCATTCACAACAAGGATGTAAACGGCTTGATTATACTGTAAGCTTGGTGTATTTGGGTCAGAAGGAAGAGCAATGATTTTTAGCGTTTTAGCTAGCATGCAGTTCTGCTCTCAACTTGACCCAGCTCCTACTTCTCTTCTAAAACTTGCCATTCCCTCATCTCTGCATCTATTTCTCGCTTTATTACCACATTACTTACCTCTGCTTCGTTTAACTTACAACTCAAAACCTTTACCCGTTTCCTAAAGAAACCCAACCTGGATCCTCCAGTGCATTTCATTGGTAGACTAATGGATAGCACTGTTGCCTCCCAGGTTTAGTCTTTTCTAACTGAAGGTAACTTATGTGATCATTATCAATATGGGTTTCATCCGCTCCATAGTACTGAGGGTGCAATCACACTAGGCTATCTGAACCATTCCCAGGCATGTTTCCTGGTTAGTTTGACAAGTGTGAGTGCTCTGAATCGGGCCCAGGCGCAGTTCAGTTAGCCTGCACTGGTCCGACTGGAAGAAGTGTGTCTTAGAGCGCAGTTCAGTTGGGCTTTGGCACGATACGCTTGTGAAATCACTCCTGAGCCCGAAACTGAAGATGCGACGTCACCTTTTACATATGGATTTATTAATCATTCTTACTTTTCAATGAATGCTAACTGTCATAGTTTATTAAAGGTGCAAAACACTTGCTGCACTTCAGCAAACCTACTAATACCTACAGCACAAGGGTTTTTATGCTAATTTATGAGCATCAAAAGTTGGGGTTAATATATATATATTAGGGTGTAACAATACGCGTATTCGTATTGAACCGTTCGGTACGAGACTTTCGGTTCGGTACGCATTACAAACCGAACAATTCAGACAAATATCTAAAAAGATAAAAGAGAATAAGTGTACAGAATATAATGTTTTCAGTACAACAACGCTCAACAAGTCATCCCAAATGACGGGACCCTGGACGTGACATGCTGCCTTCCCCGCCCACCTCCAAACACTACTCCAGTCAGGGACACGCTGCACTAGCTCGCAAAATGGCTAGTAGCATTAATGTAATCCTCCTATATTCAAGAGCGGGTCTGGCGTTTGGGAGCACTTTGGTTTCCCTGTAAGTCATGAGGGGGATGGCAGGAGAGTGGTGGATAAAACAATGACATCTGCTGTGACAGTAAGCTATTTTAGCGGTAATATTTAAACATGTCAACTCATTTACACTGACATCACTGAATCACTAACTGCAATTAGACGAAAACTAGATGCGCGCACTGCATGCAACGATCCCCGCAGCATTCAGACAGGCAATTTCTACAGATTAGAACAGGGCAAAACAAATCACAGAGGTGATTGGTACATTTATAACTGTGGATATGAGACCTTAATCAATAGTGGAAATTTCGGGTTTTAAGAAAATGTTAAATGTAATAGAGCCCCGTTACATTATTCCCTCATAAGCCCATTTCAGTCAGATAATAATTCCTGCTTTCAGATCCACTGAAATGGCAGGTGACAGTCAAATCAAGCAAATCTGTGCTGTCTGAAGAAAAGGTGGACACTTTCTGAAAATAAAAAAATACTTAATAATTTATTGACTAAAATATTACACTATTTTTATAAGCAGCTTTTTGGTTTTGAATATAAAGAAGGATTTGTTTATACCAGAAGTATAGCTTTATATCACTGTTCAAAGTAAAAAAAAAAAGAAAAAAAAAGGAGAGCTCATGCTTTTATGATGTTAGTTTTAATACATTAAAAAGATTTCAATCAGAGAAATTCTCTCGCTTTTTTCTTTTTTTTTTCTGTATCGAAAACATACCGAACCGTGACACCACTGTGTCGTATCGAACCGAACCATGATTTTTGTGAACCGTTACCCCCCTAACATATATATATATATATACACACACACTTTTTAACATGCAGTTTATTTTTCAAACATGCTAGGGCCCTATATTTGGAATTGCTTGGGGCCCCCAAATCCCTAACTCCGCCCCTGAGCACTATGTATATATATAACTATATATATACATACATGATTTCACCCCTCACAGATCTCTCTTCTAAATTAATATTTTCTACAGGGTGCTTTACAATAATGTATTTGTGCAAATACATTAGATTAGTGAGTACCAAAGACAAAACTGGAGCTAATTTTAAGAAAACGGACAAACTAAAAATCACAGTTCAAATGAATACTTTGGTGAATAAAATGTTAATAAACAGGAAAAATCAAGAGAAACACACACACACACACACACACACACACACACACACACACACACACACACACACACACACACATATATACTAAATGTTTATATACTAAATGTTTATATAAACTAAATGTTTATATAACATTTAGGTTTTATGTTTGTTTGTTTTCCATAACTTGCTTAAATCTTTCCTAAAGATTGTGACTAAACTTTTATTTTAATGAATAAAACTGTTTAAGAAAACAGCTTTGTTTAAGTGCACCAAAATATATAGCTTATATTTACTGAGAAACTGGATAAACATATTTTTTAAACACTAGTCACAGTGAATCCCCAAACAAGTACTTTATGATTTAGAATAATCAAAATGAGAAAAGGTACAACACAATTATTATTAAAACAAAACGCATCAAGCAGTGAACCCTCTTCTAGGCCTACTCCACAATCTAGTTTGTTTGTTTTTTACTTTGAATATTTGAAGTATATTAAAAGCGCACATTCAGTGCAATTAATTGAATTTCTCATCTACAGTGATAAAAACAATTGAGAACGCGATCGGTGAATTCAACGTCAACAAGTGTCCACCAGATAGCGCCATCACCCCTCACAAAACCAAACACATTTCCAGTCAGCTGTATTTCAGCAGCTTACATTCAGAGATCTTACCGAGTGTCTTTTAACTGTTTGGGTGGCAGAAGCATTTCATTCACAGACATTTTTGTAATGTAACAAATGACACTTCACTAGACGTCTACTGAGGGATGATGTTATGGGGGGTCTGTTCAACAGCAGGTTTAATTGTAAGCAGCTGGAATATGAATGCTTCCCAGAAATACATTTACTGAGTGATGTAGCCTTCGGCAGACTACTGGCGTCATAGCCTAATTTGCCACTGGGTTACTGAACATGTACAACATCAAACCACTTGCTCACTGTTACAACCTGAAACTCATGACTATAAAAAAAGTTAAAAGGGACACGAATGATGTAACTTCAGAGTGTTTTGTCTTCAGCTGCACTCCTAAGGTACAATTAGAGGATCCTTACGAGGAGCGGAAATTTTACAGACATGCTGTCAGTGTTTGGTTATATCCTTTAAGTATTATTATTGCTATAGGCTACCAGCCATATTCTTCTAACAGACTATAATCTGGCATATGCTTCAGATGTATTGCAACTTTTATATCAGCTGTTTATTTATTTTTAACAGTGGTGCAGTTAAAAGTGAGGCTACGATGCGATCCTGGATTAACATCTATGTTGATCCTGGAACATCATTTTTGTTGGAAAATGTAATCCATATCTATTCCCTACCCCTAAACCCAACCATAAGCGTAAATTATTCCCAAAATCAGTAGGGGGATAATATTTGGATGACAATCATGTAGAAGTGCATAAACCTACCCATAAGCCTAAACTTAACATAAACGGTAAATGTGTCCCTTAATCCTGATTGGCTGATTTGAATGTTGTTCCAGGATCATACAGTTGATTGTAATCCAGGAACATGTCCTACTTGGTGAAATCAGGTTGGCGGGGGTGAGGTGGAACAGCATGCAGTTAAAGTATAGTAAAAAGAGCAGGAATAGGACATGATATATCTAATGGCCCGTTTCCACTGAGTGGTACGGTACGGTATGGTATCGTTCCCCCTTTTTCGGCACCCTTTCGGAAGGGTTCCAAACATGAGAAAGGGTACCAAAAGGTGGAGCTAGACGCGCAGCTGAACTCTATTGGTTTAAAGAAATTCGTCATTCGCTCACGCAACAAGCCAGAATGAAAACAAAGAAGCCGCCATGTTTTAATACACAGCTGAGAGATCACCGCATAATTATATATACATATAATAATGAGCCCTGGTCGACCCGGGCCCAAACAAACCTTGTCTTCGTCTTGATGAAAAGCCACAAAGCCAAAAATAGGAGCAGATTTTTCCCTGTGCCCCGTAGTTTTTTATGAGCTAGTCTGAAGCGTGAGTGGTTTCGCTTTCTTGCTTGCGCTCGCCGCGCGTCTATATCTGAAATAACAAACTTCTTGAGCTGATGATAATAACGTGCGATTGATTATTGACGTGCTTTTAAAACCTGATCCTGTCAGAAACTGACAAACGCAAGAGTGACGCGCCAAAAAACAAAAGGAGAAGCCGGAAAAAAATGAGCACATTATTATTTCAGCAAACGTGAACAAACTGCCATGTTTAACTATTATCATCACCTTTTGGGCTATTATGAACTCTGAATGATGGAATTACTTTCTAACAAGAGACTACACGTGCTGCTGAAGATCATGAGAGGTTTGCTCTGACTGGGCTCTATTTCATGTTGTTTTGAACCCAAATAAGGACTAAATGTTTGCTGTGTGTAGTTTTTCTGTAAGTGGTAACATATCGGAGACTGTAAGGGTTTGTATGTGTTCATATATGTTCATTTATTTATTTATTTTATATAATTGCAGACAGAAAGTTTCAGTCAACGTCATTTTCGCTCGAGTAAATGTCTACAGTAAAGCTGTACAGGTCATTCACATATTATATGAGAAGCACTTCTCACAAAACAGATGCTTTATGTACATAAATATTTGTGTATAAATATCCATTACTAACCTTTCTATGAACAGGATTTGATTATAACTGCAGATCAATGACGGTAATGTCTGCAATTATATAAAATAAATAAATGCAACATATACAGTATGAACACATACAGACCCTTACAGTCTCCGATATGTTACCACTTACAGAAAAACTAAACACAGCATACATTTAGGCCTTATTTAGGTTCAAAAACAACATGCAACATAGTCCACAGTCAGAGTAAACCTCTCATCTTTGTCTGTAATCTTCACCAGCATATGTAGCCTCTTGTTAGAAAGTAATTCCGTCATTACGACTTCATAATAGCTCAAAAGGTGATGATAATAGTTAAACATGGCAGTTTGTTAATCTTTTAGGTTGCTGAAACCATTATTCGTTCATTTGTTTTGTCAGGCTTTTCCTTTGTTTTGTTTTTTCAGGCGTCACTCTCGTGTTTGTCCATTTCTAGTGTGGTTTATTTATAAACTAATTTCGAGAGGATCACGTGCTTATGATCAACACGGCTGGCATCTTATCAGCTCTGTAATCTGTCCTATTAGATGATTACGGACACACTATAAATAACCAGAGCTTTCACTCCAGTTATCTTCGTCTCGAAGTTCCCCCCCTTCCACCCCTACTTCCACCCTTTTTCCGATAGGGTGACACGGTGGCCCAGTGACTCGCACTGTTGCCTCACAGCAAGAACACTGCCGGTTCAACCTCCTATTGGGCCGGTTAGCATTTCTGTGCAAAGTTTGCATGTTCTCCCCGTGTTCGCGTAGGTTTCCCTCGGGTTCCCAGGTTTCCTCCCACCGTCCAAAACCATACACCATAGCCAATCGACTAAACCAAATTATTACCTAAGACAACCTTAGTTTACACTTCTCACACGGCGACAAGCAGGGGAGTTCTCGAGACCTTCCTGAGCTCGAACTCCCCTCTCGCCCTTCTAACGGTAGGGAGCCCCGATCTCGAGGATATACGAGCTCAGGGCTCTCTCCCGGGACAGCATGCCAATTACACTTTATTGATCATCAGCTAAGTGTGAAAAAGGATTGGGTGTCAGAAGCTCTTCAGTAATCACGTGCATGTTATTATTATCAGCTCAAGAGGTTCGCTATTTAAAAATATAGACGTGCTGCGAGCGCAAGCGAGAAAGCAAAACCACTCATGCTTTAGACGGCCTTGTAAAAAACTACAGGGCACAAGGTAGATTCTGCTCTTCTTGGCTTGTTCATCAAGACGATGACAAGGTTTATTTATTGTATCAATCATGGCTCGTTATTATATGTATATAATATTATGTCTGTGTTTTTACCGTTTTTCCCAATTGTTTACACACAATTACTTGTACTTTAGACACAATGACTACAACATGTAACTGATGCACCAACCCCCTGAACCAATTCTGCTGAACTACAAGCACGATTTCTGCTTTACACTCAAATTGCAGATTCACACTTTTTTCAAAACACTACACACAATTCTCTGCATTTGGCACAATTTTCATGCAGAAAATCTCTTGTTTTCACAAGGAACACACTGTCATTCACTAATATAAAGTCAGTTGTCCTACTTTGCATTCTAACTCATCACACAGGTAAACACCCGTCACACATAACTGCAATTTAGAAATCAGAGCTCATCTCATATTGTCCATTTCTCAATCCTATTGAGGATTTTTTTTCTGCCTGGGAATGGAATCCACACTTTTTTTTTTTACTGTAACTACTCTGTAAATACTTCTGTTGATGGCATAAGTAGACCACGTTATGTGCAACTTTGTGTTGGTTGGGATGAACACTGTGTACACTGTTTTTGTTGGAAAAATACAGTAAAATATATTTGGTACCGTGTATTTGTGTGTTTTTTGTATACAAATTATATTCAGAAAAATTTTACAATGCACTTATGTTACCCCTATGTACTGTAGTAAGTGTAAAACTGAACAAAAAAAGGCTTACAGTAAGTCATTATGATAAATGGAGAAGTGGTCATAGTGTTTTACATTAAGCACATCAGTGATCAACTACATTTCGATTAGCGTGAGAAAGTAATCAAATCGTTTGTTACAACATTAAAATCTATCCCTGCAAAGGTGAAACAAATGATGACGGAGAAGTCATAAAGAGCGAGTTTTTGACTGCGGTCAGGCCAGCCGCCAGTTCAAAAAGAACGGTCATTCTAGCCGCCAAGGTATTTCGGCAGTGTAATGCACTCCAGAATCTGACAGATTGATTAGCTGTAGGCTCTAGAACAGTCGTCTGAAGCGTTGTCATACAGTGTTAGTGCTGGATTTTTATAGACAGCCTTGCATTTACTAACACAGACTATATTTGAAGTGTTTGATAATAATTTGCGTTTCCCCTGCTGTCAAAAAACATCATAAGAACAATGTTTAGTGGCTCAATGTATTACAACAGTGTGTTTAAAAGTCTAAACAGTTTATTGATATAGTCTACAACCAAGCACGTGTGGTCAGAATACAAACAAGTTACAGGTAATGAAGTATTAAGCATTGTCTCAAAGTAAAAAGTCTGTCTAAGCCAGGTCTAAGCAAAATGCTGAGAATCCAGCATGCGTCTGTAGCTCTGCTCACTCTCCACCTTTTTGCCCTTATTTGGTATCCCGGGTTTGGTGCGATGACGCGCTAACAAAATGGCGACGGTTGGCTGCGTCTACTTGTAGCTTCTTTTGCAGTGTTCAGAAACCTATGGGTGACGTCACGGATACTACGTCCATATCTTTTACAGTCTATGCTCTAATCCACCTAGCCTGCTTTGCTGAGCTGAAGTTGCTTTTATATTCACATTGGTTCATTTTTGAACACTGACAACCTGTGACGCGCTCCCTATATTGTTTACCGCTACTCTGAATATTTGCTCTGAGCATGTAAGTGTGACTTAGTAACAAGTGTAATTCCTGCACGCCGCCGGCCAACCACTAACTACATTTCTAACTGGCGAATGACATAAACTAGTGGGTTGTCTGCTGTCTTGTTGCCGTGCACACATTCACGATTTCAGGAGGTGTGGCTTTGACACACAGTCCCTCCCCTACCGTCCAAAGATAATATGCGAACAGGTTAGCCGTTTGCCAGATCATCTACTGCACCTTTAAGGTAATCCTCTTTAGAACTTACTGCAGCTCTTTATACACAGCTGGTATCATTTTAAAAAAGAGAGTCTCCATAAGCTGCAGGTTGCATACAATGATTGTTTGAAGATTCTTCTTAAAAACATAGATGTGTAATGCAAGTGTATTATTTTGTAATGTAAGAATTTAATCATTTTTTTCCTTTGATGAGAAATTTGATCTATAACTTTATATGTCGATTGGTGAATTCTCAGAATAGCATTTTAAAGTTATTGTTAATCCTAGGCTTACTGAGGTGCATTTTCGGTCACCTTTAATGAAATATTGGCTTGACTGTCTTTTTTAAGGCACTGTATATTGTTCATTTATTATTTTTCTTTTCGGCTTTGTCCCTTTATTAATCTGGGGTCGCCACAGCGGAATGAACCGCCAACTTATCCAGCATATGTTTTTTAATATATTACAATAATATATTTTAATATTAGCCCCCCTGAATTATTTGCCTCCCTGTTTATTTTCCCCCAATTTTTGTTTAACGGAGAGAAGATTTTTTCAACACATTTCTAAACATAATAGTTTTAATAACTCATCTCTAATAACTGATTTATTTTATCTTTGCCATAATGACAGTAAATAATATTGGACTAGATATTTTTCTAGACACTTTTATACAGCTTAAAGTGACATTTAAAGGCTTAACTTGGTTAATTAGGTTAACTAGGCAGGTTAGGGTAATTAGGCAAGTTATTGTATAATGATGGTTTGTTCTGTAGACTATGAAAAAATATATAGCTTAAAGGGGCTAATAATATTGACCTTAAAGGGCACCTATGGTGAAAAATCTACTTTTCAAGCTGTTTGGACAGACATATGTGTATGTCTGGTGTTTAGACCGTCATATTGGGGTGATATAAACACACTCAGTCCTTTTTTTTAAATTTAACAACATAAAAACGGTGGACCAATTGGAGCGGTTTTCAGACCGACCGCAACTTGACGTAGGAGTGCGGTCCCCCCGCCCACCGAATTGATTGACAGCTGCGTATTAACATGTCTCCGTAGTAACGTGTGTAATCA
>CAIGQZ010032975.1:3307500-3318224 GCA_903798205.1 Danio tinwini
ATATATATATATATATATATATATATATATATATATATATATATATACATACATACACACATATATATACATACACACTCACCGGCCACTTTATTAGGTACACCTTACTAGTATCAGGTTAGACCCCCTTTTGCCTTCGGAACAGCCTTAAACCTTCATAGCATAGATTCAACAAGGTACTGGAAATGTTCCTCAGAGTTTTTGGTCCATATTAACATGATATTATTACGCAGTTGCTGCAGATTTGTCGGCTGCACATCTATGATGCGAGTCTCCCGTTCCACCACATCCCAAAGGTGCTCTATTGGATTGAGTTGTGGTGACTGTGGAGGCCATTTGAGTACAGTGAACTCATTGTCATGTTCAAGAAACCAGTCTGAGATGATTCGCGTTTTATGACATGGCGCGTTATCCTGCTGGAAGTAGCCATCTAAATGGTTCACCTGGTTGGCAACAATACTCAGGTAGGCTGTGGTATTGACATGATGCTCAATTGGTAATAATGGGCCTAAAGTGTGAAAAATATCCCCCACACCATTACACCACCACCACCACCAGCCTGAACTGTTAATACAAGGCAGGATGGATCCATGCTTTCATGTTTTTGACGCCAAATTCTGACCCTACTATCTGAATGTTGCAGCAGATATCGAGACTCGTCAGATCAGGCAACGTTTCTCCAATCTTCTATTGTTCAGTTTTGGTGATCCTGTGTGAATTGTAGCCTCAGTTTCCTGTTCTTAGCTGACAGGAGTGGCACCCGGTGTGGTTTTCTGCTGCTGTAGCCCATCCGCCTCAAGGTTTGACGTGTTGTGCATTCAGAGATGCTCTTCTGCAGACCTCAATTGTAACGAGTGGTTATTTGAGTAACTGTTGCTTTTCTATCAACTGGAACCAGTCTGGCCATTCTCCTCTGACCTCTGGCATCAACAAGACATTTGCGCCCACAGAACTGCCGCTCACTGCATATTTTCTCTTTTCAGACTACTCTCTGTAAACCCTAGAGATGGTTGTGCGTGAAAATCCCAGTAGATCAGCAGTTTATGAAATACTCAGACCAACCCAACTGTCACCAACAACCATGTCACGTTCAAAGTCACTTAAATCACCTTTCTTCCCCATTCTGATGCTCAGTTTGAACTGCAGCAGATCATCTTGACCATGTCTACATGCCTAAATAAACTGAGTTGCTGCCTTGATTGGCTGATTGGAAATGTGCGTTAAAGAGCAGTTGGACAGGTGTACCAATAAAGTGGCCAGTTTGATTGTGCTGATTGGGATCAGTTTGGACGTTTTAAAGATGCATTTTATGTTAAATATTTAGCAACAACCAAGTGTGTGTACCTACTCATTTTTAGGCATATATTAGTACATTTAGGAGAGTATTGGAGAGTTTAGGCTGGAAACATTCAAGTGTATCTGGCAACACTGACTGACATTTTCTCATTGTAATGTTGTAGTGTGTGTTTGTCTGGGGTTTTTCTTCAGATACCTACTTTTTTTGGTAAAATTTGTATATGCAGAGATTAACACGGTGGCTTAGTGGTTAGCACTGTTGACTCACAGCAAGAAGATCACTGGTTCGAGTCCCAGTTGGGTCAGTTGGCATTTCTGTGTGGAGTTTGCATGTTTTCCCCATGTTGGTGTGGGTTTCCTCCAGGTGCTCCAGTTTCCCCCACAATCCAAACACATGCGCTATAGGGGAATTGATGAACTAAAATTGACAGTAGTGTATGAGTGTGAACGTGTGAGTGTATGGATGTTTCCCAGTGCTGGGCATCTGCTACGTAAAACATATGCTGGATAAGTTGATGGTTCATTCCACTGCGGCGATCCCTGATAAATAAGGGACTTAGCTGAAGGAAAATGAATGAATGAATGTATTTGCAGAGTTCAAAAAAATAATTGAATAAATTAATTTAAGGTGCAGCCTCTGGCTGGAGTGGGTCTAGTTCAGGGACCACAGGATTTCATCTCTGTTATTCGCAGACGATGTTGTTCTGTTGGCTTCATTGAACATGGACCTTCAGCATGCTCTGGGGCGGTTTGCTGCCGAGTGTGACGTGGCTGGGATGAGAATCAGCACCTCCAAGTCCAAGGCCATGGTGCTCCACCGGAAAAAGGTGGTTTGCCATTTCCAGGTTGGAGGAAAGTCCTTACCCCAGGTGGAGGAGTTTAAGTATCTCGGGGTTTTGTTTATGAGTGAGGGAAGGATGGAACGTGAGATTGACAGGCGGATTGGTGCAGCGACAACAGTAATGCGGTCGATGTACCAGTCCGTCGTGGTAAAGAAGGAGCTGAGCTGAAAGGCAAAGCTTTTGATTTACCGGTCAATCTATGTTCCTAAAGGACAAGATCTCGGATACAAACGGCCGAAATAAGTTTCCCTCGAAGGGTGGCAGGGCGCACTCTTATGGATAGGGTGAGGAGCTCTGACACTCTGGAGGAGCTCAGAGTAGAGCCGCTGCTCCTCCACGTCGAGAGAAGTCAGCTGAGGTGGCTCGGGCATCTGTTTCGAATGCCTCCTGGACGCCTACCTTGGGAGGTGTTCCAGGCATGTCCCACTGGGAAGAGGCCTCGGGGAAGATCCAGGACACGCTGGAGGGACTATGTCTCTCAGCTGGCCTGGGAAAGTCTCGGGATACCCCCGGAGGAGCTGGAGGAAGTGTCTAGGGAGAGGGAAGTCTGGGGTTCTCTCTTAAGACTGCTACCCCTGCGACCCGGCCCCGGAAAAGCGGCAGAAAATGAATGAATGAATAATGTAGCACAGTGGATTAGTTTAGCATTGTAGCCTCACAGAAGGTCGCTGGTTCGAGTCCCCGCTGGGTCAGTTGGCATTTCTGTGTGGAGTTTGCATGTTCTCCCCGTGTAGACGTGGGTTTACTTCGGGTTCTCCGGTTCCTCCTAAAGACATAAGAGGTATAAGTGAATTGAATAAATAAAATTGGCTGTAGCTTGTGAATGAAAGATTTAACTTCAATATTTAAGTTCACTAAACTTAAATTTATGTCCATCACACTTAAATTATCAAGTCCAATCATCCAACATCATTCTTAATTACAACAACTTATCTATTTAAGTTAACTAAACTTAGACCACACTTGTATTGTTAAATCCTGTCAGCTTTAACCTTAGTTAAGACAACTTCACTATTTAAGTAAAATTTACTTAAAAACAGACACTTACAGATTTAAGTTGAAACAACATTATTTTACAGTGTATTATGTTGACAAATATATATAAACACTTAGGAAATATATTTTAGAATTTTTTTTAAAATAATACACATTATTTGCCCCTAAGAAATAATGTGTGCCCCCCCCCCCTCCCCCCCATTTTTTATAGAGGATTGTTCACTCAAAACTGAAAATTCTTTCTGTTATTAATTACTTACACTCCCGTCATTCCAACCTTCAGAACACATATTTAGATATTTTATAATATGAAACAGCAATTAAATTATGAAAATTGTGAAATGAAAGCTATAGTCCAGAGATCTGCTCTCCGTGTCAGGTCAGGGTGCGCCCGTATAGCCTTTAAAGCGCGCACGCTGTGGTGGTGGCGCACTCTAAACCCATACAGAATAAACTGGATAAGATGAAGGCGAGCAGCATAATTCATTACATGTTTCGGTTAACTAATTCTTTAAATAAAACTCTCTTTAGCTCTAAAGGTAAAAAACGCCGAAGAAATTTGCTGTTAAATTAATTTTAGATAAAAATTAATACAAATGTTTAGTTCACTGCACATTCCCACAGTAGGCTACACTATAATTAATATTTTAATTTATTATATTCATTATTATAATTAATATTATTAAAATTACGCTAAAATTGACAAAACGCAGAACCCTTTTGAATGTTTGCTTTCATTTTGACATTGCTAAAGCGCACTTTTACAGTGTGAAAAGAAACATCCCATTATGAAGCAGCAGTCTCAAGTTAGCGCACTTCAAATGCCTTTTGAGTTTAAGGACGATCGGTCTGCGAAGTCTATTTTGCATTGTTATAAATGAAAGAGGTATATAGTGCGTGATTAAGTGGATTTGCCGCAGATCAACCTCTCACATGCTCTGCAGGTAGGCTGAATAATAATTAAAAAAAAAAATGTAATTTAGGCTATACTGCTATTGGCTCATGTAAAATTAAACACCAGAAAATATACTGTAGGCCTATTTTTAACAGCTAAAATACAGTTAGCATATCGACTTTTTGACTTGTAGCTCAAAAAACTCACTTATAATAGCCTAACGTGAATCTTTATTTTTACCTTTAAAATTATGAAAAAAAAAAATGTATATAGCCTTTTAAGTTGCGTGTTATCCATGCCGAAATAACTGAATTTAGGTATGTTTTTAGGTATTTTTTTGGCTCCACTAATGCCTTAAAATGTAACTAAGTAACACATTTAGCTACTATTTTTTAAAATGACAATAGATTGTAACATTTATCTGTTTCCTAACTCTGATAGATGATTAGTTGGGCAATAGGCAACGTGAAGCGTGATGACTTGGTTATGCTGATTTCATTATATTTATTTACCGTTTATAGGATAGTCTAACCGTGGGTTAGCTGGCATGTGTGGGCATAGTTTCACGTCTTTTCCTTAAACGTTAATTATTTATATTATTTAAAAATAAAACGAAAATAAATAAGGAGAAATAAAAATGATTTAGTTTGGCGCTGAAGCCATGATCCCTCTGCGATTATGTAAACTGTGTTGTTTCCTTACTTCATTAATAAAATCATTAATAGAGAAACTGTGCATGTTATTATTACTATAAAAAGTACTGTATACTACTGCCTTATGTCGGTAACTTAGGCAGTAATGCAAAGTAATAAATAGCCAAAATGAAATGAACAAGAGGGACTAAAATCAGTCACCAGTTCTAGTGACCCCCTATGGGATTAAAATGCCCCCTCAGCCAGTGCCCGGCCTGGGTGTCACGGACGAAAGTGAGTGGGGCGGGGGTATCGCAGATGAAAGTGAAGAGGGTTGTGGAGTCGCGGAAGAAAGTGAAAGTGAACAGCGGATGGGGAGAAGGGTGGTTGTGGAGGGGGATCGATGAAATGAGGTGCCAGATCAGATTTCAGAGGTGCCGGATCCGGCATGTTCTGGCACAAATTATGCCCTGCTCCCTGTGTTCGCGAGGGTCAAGGTGCTCCGGTTTCCTCCACAGTCCAAACACATGCGCTACAGGGAATGAGTGTGTATGAGTGTTTCCCAGTGTTGGGTTGTGGCTGGAAGGGCATCCGCTGCATAAAACACATGCTGGAATAGTTGGTGGTTCATTCCACTGTGGCGACCCCTAATTAATAATGGGATTAAGCCAAAAAGAAAACGAATGAATGAATGAATAATACACCTTTTACAGAAGTTATAATAGGGCTAATAATTTTGACTATATACAGTCAAGCCGGAAATTATTCATAGCTCTGGCAAATATTGACTTTAAGTTACTTTTATTAAACCAGCACGTTTTTATTTTTATTTTATTTTTATCGGAAATGACAAAGGCTTCACCCAAAACATATAAATAATAAAAGGTGATGGTTAATTTTGGATTTGACTAACTGTATTTTGTGGCTTGCTGAATTGTTTTCATCCATATCCTTTGTCTATATAACTCTGGCCTAATACTGAATCTTTGAATCCCGCCTGATGCTTCAGTTCACATTTAATTCATCTCAATCCTTCAATCTAATACAAAACTATGGAAAACAAACGTTAGCACATCTCAACATGGAATCATGACTGTGCCCTCACAGCATGGATGTGTAAGACTAGCGCTATTGTTTCTGTTTTCCCAAAAGTGCCAGTGTTAAAGATAATTAGAGCTTTCCAAAGAATCCTTTATTATCCGCTCGCTGCAGCTGCTTTTTTTTTTTCCGAGACTTATTATTGGCATCTGTGGAAAGCTCGGCTCAAGCTTGTCTTCTTTACTCAGAGCTGCGACTGAAATGTTCTGATAAACTTCCTGTCTTTAATGAACTCTCATGTATATCGCATTACAGAGGCCGCACTGACATAAATGCTGGAGCTGAATGGCTGGCGGTCATCTTTGCTAGGTGCTCCTGTGAATCTTTACTTTTACTTGTTTTGTTTTGCTTACATTTATTTATAAAATTATTTATTAAAGGTGCTGTATGTAAGTTTTTGACTCGTCTAAAGCATAAAAATACCATAATATGTGTGCAGATATTTAAGAAACATCTTAAGTGCACAAACTTGTTTAACTGAAAAACAATGCTGAAGTCAGATATTCTGCTTTGAAAATGGTTTTTCCGTGCCGAAACGCTGTCTTTGTTTAGATAAATTTAATCTGCACAATGCCAGTTTAGCCAATTATATTTCAGCACCCCGGGTTGCCTTGTTGGAAAACAGCGTATTTTATTTATTCATTCAGAAAGGCTCTGAAGCATGCGTCCGTGACCGAAAATGCGACCTCTGGTGGACAGACGTCGAAATGAGACATATTCAGTTCCACATGAGGTTATTAATTAGCAAATGATAGAAATATTATGAACGTAAACATTAGGTGAGCAGATTACATTGTAACCGCGTGTCCTAACAACACACTTCATGACGAGATACACAGTGATGAGCAGTTTGGCACAGAATATGCACTCACTCACGAAACGGTAAGGTTTATAGTCTGTTTAATACATGTTAACCCTCTTTAACATCATTAAATGTAGATGCTGAATCACTCATAAGTGTTTGGTTCTAAAGTTCAATTTCAAACGGTTTATTGTATTGTCCAGATCTGAGGTGAACTATCTGCTGCTGCTTTCAGTATACGGCAATAAATGTCCTGTAAAATGGCATTCAAACTCACATTGTTAGCATTTAGGACTGAATAAAACACACAAGGTTTACCTGAGGTGATCACTGTCATAGGTTTCTGTTGTTCAGCTGTGAGAAACAGAAGCCGTTTCTAATATATTAATCTGAGGTGTTGGTTAGAACCAAAACCTCCTTTTAATATGGAAAATATTCCCTCTATCGCATGTCGTTGCTTTTATTTAGGACACAGTTTAAATCACTCGCTCCTGTACTCAATCTGGCAACCCGCGCTTGCTTTTGTTTTGATCCAGGAGTGCAATACCTAGTTCAACCACTGGGTGTCAAACTTACATACTGCACCTTTAATAATTTTTATTTTATTTTATGTATATTCATATATTATCAATATTACAGGTTTTCACAGTCGCTTTGGTACATTTCTCAGATCAGAACTTAAATTTGCCTCTTGTCAAACAGTCTCTTGCTCAAAATCCTTAGTTCATCTCTCAAAACTAAATGTCTGTGTCAATAAATGTGTCAGTGCCATCAAAATGACAAATCCTTGTGTCATTGTGTACATATAAGTCTAATTACTTAGTCATTGTTGTCAATATAACAGTACTCTGGAGGGGTGTTCTGATATAAAATATGGCTATTTATTTTTTTTTTTTTTTTTGCTGTTTGTACTGTAATTTGTTGCCAGATCATGTCATTGTGAGGAAAAGACAGCACTGCATAGCACAAAAAAACAACAACAAAAAACAAAAACAAAGTACAAATGTGAACATTGGACAATCTGCTTTAGGAGAAATGTACTAATTGTAGACCAATTTAGAAATAAAAGTCTAATGAAAATGCTTAGAAAAATGCATCATGACAAAATATTATGATAACTTGTTCAGCTATTTCGCATGTAAATGCTTATGCCGTGAACAAAGAATTAAATGTTGTGGGGGGTGAGACTATTCAACAGAGACCAAAATAATAAATTTTGATCAACATGACATAAGCAAATGATAATGCAGAAATTGCACATAACCATTTGCATGAATGTACCAAAGCATTTGCAACTTGTTCAAAGGAATGAGAAACTGCTTTTTTGATGCAAATGACACAATGATCTGAAGATGAAACAGGTAGTTTAGAGAATTTCAATTTTGACCTGAGAAATGGACCTTAAAAAAGATTTATTATTATTTTATTACTATTATTATTCTTATTACTATTATTATTTATAATATTATTGTTGTTGTTGTTGTTTATATTTATTTATATTATTTAATTTTATTTATTTTAGTCTTCATTATATTTGTTTTATCTTTATTTTATTTACTTTTATTTTATTCTGTTTTATTTTATTTGACTTTGTTTTGTTTTATTTATATATATATATATATATATATATATATATATACACAGTTTTAGTCAGAATTATTACCCCTCCCCCACCCTAAATTATTAGCCCCCATTTATTTTTTCTTTAATTTCTGTTTAACGGAGAGAAGATTTTTTCCAAAACATTTCTAATCATAATAGTTTTAATAACTAATTTCTAATAACTGATTTATTTTATCTTTGCCATGATGACAGTAAATATTATTTGACTAGATCTTTTTCAAGACACTTCTATACAGCTTAAAGTGACATTTAAAGGCTTAACTAGGTTAATTAAGTTAACTAGGCAGGTTAGGGTAATTAGGCAAGTTATTGTACAATGATGGTTTGTTCTGTAGACTATCGAGAGAAAAAAAGATTGCTTAAAGAGGGCTAATAATATTGACCTTAAAATGGATTTAAAAAAATTCAAAACTCCTTTTTTTCTAGCCGAAATAAAACAAATAAGACTTTTTCCAGAAGAAAAAATATTATCAGACATACTGTGAAAATTTCTTTGCTCTGTTAAACATCATTTGGGAAATATTTAAAAAAGAAAAAAAAATGAAAAGGAGGCTAATAATTCTGACTTAAACTGTACACACAGTTCTGTCCAACCAGCTCAGAAAGATGATTTTCATCATAGGTGCCCTTTAAAGTATAATTACATCTTTAATAATTGTCAAATTTGTTCTCAAAATATCATATTGGTCCATACAGTAAAATTCTGTTTTGAAATTTCACTGTAACCGAAACAAAATATAGATAAATATAGTTACTTTTTGAACAGTTACAGCAAAAGGATGTTCACCACTAAATGTGCTGCTGAATATCATGATATATTGTAAAGAGTGGCGTTAAATAAGGTTTATTATGATCAAATATATTTTTAAAGAGTTGCACCAAACTCTTTTACGACCATGCATGTTCTTGAAATATATTTACAACAAATGTTTTTATGACCAAGTTAGCTTTTTTTTATATTGTTACTTTTTATTTTCCTGAAGAGTTGCACCAAATTATGTTTTTAGTCAAAATTCATTTGCTTGAAACTCCAAAACGTAATAATATTTCAAAGCAAATTTGTTTGCAACATTAATTTGGATGTAACTGTTCAAAAAGTAACTTATTTTATTTATGTTGCAGTGAAATGTCAAAACTGATTTTTACTGTATTGACAAACATGATAATTTGAGAGCAAATTTGACAATTAATAAAGATGTAACTATACTTAAAAATAAAAAACAAATCCTTAATGAACATAAGAAACATTGAGATGTGTGTATTTAATTATACTCAGCATATCTGATATCAAATATGAAGTATTATAAAGAATACTAAATAAGCATCCACGTGAGTCTACAGTCTGCTGCTTTCTGCTGACATATATTGCTTTCTCTTTTATGATTTTAGGTGAACATAACATGAGCAAAATCTGATCATTTAATCACAAAACAACCTTGTGTACAGTAATAGATACTGTAAATCATGCTCTATATGATATGTAAATACAAAGCACAGCTCACACGTGTATAATTACACTTAATTAGAGGAACTGAGGTGTGTGTGCTGCACATGGTTCTTTTAAAAGATAAATTATATATATATAACAATTATATATAAAACAGTTCAAGATCAAATAAAATATAATCAAAAATAAATAAAATAACATTTAAGAAGTGTGTATAAATAAAAAAATAAACAAATATAATTAACAATAAATAAACAAATAAATATATAATATAAATAAATATGCAATATATACATGATGTGTGTGTGCTGATTACAGCATGTGGTTCTTCAAAGAGATAAAATAAAATACTAATAAAAAATAAATAATTAAATAATATATATATATATATATATATATATATATATATATATATATATACACAGTTGAAGTCAAAATTATTAGCCTTCCTTAGATTTTTTTCTTTCTTTTACATTTTTTTTCCCAAATGATGTTTAACAGAGCAAGGACATTTTCACAGTATGTCTGATAAGATATTTTTTATGAAGAAAGTCTTGTTTGTTTTATTTCAGCAAGAATAAAAGCAGTTTTTAATTTTTTTCAAACCATTTTAAGGTCAAAATTATTACCCCTTAAAGCTATATTTCTTTCCGATAGTCAGAACAAACCATCGTTATACAATAACTTGACTAATTACCCTTAACCTAATTAACATAGTTAAGCCTTTAAATGTCACTGTAAGCTGTACACTGTAGAACTGTCTTGAAAAATATTTAGTCAAATATTATTTACTGTCATCATTGCAGGGATAAATCAAATCAGTTATTAGAGATGAGTTATTAAAATTATTATGTTTAGAAATGTGTTGAAAAATGTGTTGGTAATTAGGCAAGTTATTGTATAACGATGGTTTCTGTAGACTATCGAGAAAAAATATGTAGCTTAAAGGGGCTAATAATTTTGACCTTAAAATGGTTTGTAAAAAATTTAAAACTGCTTTTGTTGTAGCCAAAATAAAACAAATAAGACTTTAGAAAAAAATATATTATCAGACATACTGAGAAAATTTCTTTGCTCTGTTAAACATCATTTG
>CAIGQZ010032975.1:3342979-3359908 GCA_903798205.1 Danio tinwini
ATAATAATAATAATAATAATAATAATAATAATAATAATAATAATAATGTCAGCGCCAATAGCCTAGTGGTTAGTGCGTCGACATATAGCACTAAGAGTGCTTGCGGCCACCAGAGTTCGATTCCCTGCTCGAGGTCCTTTGCCGATTTTTCCTCTCTCTGTTCATCATACTTTCCTGTCAATCTCCACTGTCCTGTCAATAAAGGTGAAAACCCCTAAAAAATAATTATATAATAATAATATTTATCTGATGCATTTTTACAGCAGTTTAATTCAGTGGATGTTTTCATCCCGAACATAACAAAAAGGGAGTTAAATATGAACTGCGCACACGGGTTAAACAGTTTTTCATCTCATTTTACGGTCATGTCTATTCAACAGACAATATGTTAATTAGATTACTATGTGATGCTGTAAAAGAAACCTTACGAAATTGCAATTTCACATCGACCTTCCACCAGAAAGTTATCGGTGGCTGAAAAACGATTGATGAATCTATGAGTTATAGATGTATAGCTGCGCATACAGAAGTATGCCATAGTAAACAGAGCTCATAGACACACTGCAATGGGGGTGTCCTGGCCTACTGGATACCAAAGACTCCTACATATCCAAACCAGAACAAACTTCAAAGTAATAATAGCTTCACAGAGCTCCACTGGGGCAAGAGGTCACGTGAAAACCATTTGTCTGTCATAGAAAAACAGCAACTGGCGTCAAGCTCAAGCAAGATGTGCTGAAAAGTATTCCCATAAAACAAATGACTACTGAGAAAGTAAGACCAATTTACTGAACACTCTGAGACGTTTAAAATAAGACCAAACATGAAAAGGGGAAATATAGATCCACATGACACAGCGTGTAAAGTGTGTGGATATTCTGTGTGGACTTTCAGTGACCGGAGGATTCAGGACGGGACAGCTGAACGTCTGACCTTCTTGCAGATCGTCTTGTAGGATTAGAAAGCTCATTGTTTTATTTCATGGTATCTGTTTTTTGTGGATTCCTGAGTTCAGTCTGGTCAGAAAACCCATCATTGCAGTTACATTATAGATTGGCAGCCAAATAAAAAGTGGTTGTCAGATCATTAATGACATTATTTATCTGCCCTATACATTCATTCATTCATTCTTTTTTCAGCTTAGTCCCTTTATTAATCTGGGCTCACCACAGCGGAATAAACCGCCAACTTATCCAGCATATATGTTTTACGCAGAGGATGCCCTTATTACCTGCCTGTTATTAAGACTTTTGCTGTTTATTAATACTCAAAGTATTATCTTATTCTACATCCCTAATACCCAAATCCTACCTTAACTGTTAAAAAGCAGCAAATTAAGAGATTATTGAGCTAAAAGTCTTAGTGAATGGTTTGTTAATAGCAATAAAATGTACCTTACAATAAAGTGTGACTATAAAAACTGAGTGTTTGTAAATGAGCTCTTCATATTTTGTTAATATTAATTTGCAGTGGGAAACCTTTTCTTAAAATGGCTGATATACACATCGCTGAATTCAGCATAAACAGCAATATACGAATGTTCCTTAGCAACTGTGAACAACTAAACACTGTTTGCCTCCACGGGATTTAATAATATGCCCTTACTCCTCGTCTCGACTTGTTTGAGAAACTCTGCGTGAGTCTCTGCTTCCCCTTCATTGTTCATGCTGCATGTGTAAATACTGTAAAATACTGCTTCAGGCATGGATATCTGCTTTTACCCTTGGGAAAAAAAGAAGAGCACTTGAGGATACTTTCAAGAAGAGTTCTAAACAATTTACTCACTCTTTGACTTCCATTTGTTTTAACAACACTGGTTACAGGTTTCCAGCTTTCTTCAAAAAATCTTTAGTGTTCAACAGAAAAAAACAAAAGCTCATTAAGGTATGGAAACACTTGAAGGAGAGTAAATAGTGAGTAAGTTTGAATTTTTGAGTGAACTACCCCTTAAGGAGTATAGCACTGATCATCATACCTGCCAACACTCTCGTTTTTCCCGGGAGTCTCCCGTATTTCAGACCCACCTCCCGGTTTGTCATTTCTCTCAGAAAACTCCCGGAATTTCAACCCCTTTCCCTAGTGATTGATACAATCTGACACCCCATTCACACGGGACTTCAGCGTCAACACTTGACAGAGGGTGTGTTTGAAGTTGAGGCTGACGCAATCGTCATAGCAGCGTCAGCCAATGAAATTAGTCAGCAATCGGCTTCTGTCTGAACTGGTGTATTTGCATACAGCGATCTAATTTGGCTAGCGCTTCCGTCGACACTTGAAAAGTCACAACTTCTGCAGCGATCAACGCCACTGAAGTGGCGCTGACGGATCCACAATGCAGTGCGTTGAAGCCATTTACAAGGGGCGTAACACCCCCGGATCGCCGACAGACCAGGCACCCCTTAGGGTCGCTTTGCTCACCATCCGATTGCCACCACCATCAAACCCCACACACACACACAAGTCTCCCGGATTTTCAGTGACAAATGTTGGCAGGTATGCTGATCATCAACTGGCGGCCCGCAGGCTAAATCCGGCCGCTGAGCCATTCAATTCGGCCCGCGACTGGATTCCAAAATTGTGAGGATGAAAAAGAAAATAGTGGTCCACACTATTAAAGCAACTAAAAATAACAACAACTGAGTCTCTTGTCAGAATAACCACCATTTATGACTATATTTAGGCTACACTGCGAAATGAGGACAGACTCAGACAGACCATGCGGCGTTAAGCATTTATTGTTATAAACAGGTTTTAGTATAAGTGAAGACCGGGTGGGGTGTAGGCGGCAACGTGTGTGTGATGAAGAGCAAGGAGGATGTGGTGGAGAGGGGTGCGCAACGTATTTGAGGAGCGAGAGGTAGACGAACGATTTCCGGGAGATTATTATTCATTTGCGAGTTTCCAGGAGTCTCTATGCATTTGCGAGAGACTCACAGAACTTCCAGGAGACTTGGGATGTCTGCCTCAGGACTAAAAAAAGGAGGAAGAGCAATCTGGCACAACTTAAAATAGCATGGTAAATAAATAACCTGATACCAGAACAAAACAGGCCACAAATAATGTTCGCCCATCAAACGTTAAGTGGGCTTGAATTCAAATCTCAATGCTGAAACGGGCTACTCACAGTGCTTAATCAATGGCTAAAGTTACATTTCCCCTTGTTGACTTGGCCTAATTGAGTTGAAGCAAAATATCCATCACTCCTAGTGGTTGACTGTGGTATAGGTGACAAGAGCCTGAATCAAATGCCTTCAGTTTTGTAATGGAATTGAAAAAGTATAAACATTAAACAATGTTAAGCCAAAATGAGATTTTTATTAGATTTTCTTCTTGGCCCCCAAGGAGACTGTCTAGTAAAACTCTGGCCCTCTGACAAATATAGTTGATGACCCCTGGAGTATAGTATACTAATGTCCAACCCAGGCTCATTCTAAAAACATACCGCTATATACTTTTCTGGTGTCAAATAAGTCCCAGAAGCTACATTTTTTTTTTTTTTGCAGTTTTTGATTTTGTGGATCCACCAGAGGCAGCTGTGTACACTTTTTCAGATCTCAAATTACTCTCGCGAATGCCATTCATGCCTGCTGTTCTTGCGTAAATCAACCAGAAGCCGATGTCGATTGACCGATCGACTGACCCACCCTCCTCCTTCCCTAAACCCAACCAATAGCGTTTTTAAAAGCACCGATTGACCAGCGCCCACCCACTTTCTTAAACCCAACTAAAACAGCCTTCGCCTGATTTTACAGCGTTTTCAGATTTTACCACATTCTCGTCCAGTTATTTACTTGTTTATTTACATTTTTTGGCTTTTGTTTTCATCTTACCTGCTTTCTGGAACTGTTCTTCACTGGACTTGAACCCTATTGTCGCGGTCAACTCCGCTCAGCATCTCAAATCCGCCAACGTACATGTCAAGGCACAGACAAACTGGTAACAGCGAAAAAGCCATCCATATGGATGTAAGCGGTCAGCTGGTAAGCAAGAAAAGGAAAGGCGTCATACTGCCCCATAGTGTTCATTTTATGACTCGTTTCCACTGAGAGGTACAGTACGGTACGATACAGGTCAGTACGGGTCACTTTTATCAGGCTTGCGTTTCCACTATCAAGGGTAGCCTTTTAGAGGGTGTGGTACACGACAGAATGTTTCAGACGACGTCATGTTTACTCAAGGAAATGTCACAGTAACACCGTATAGGTCATTCACATATCATGAAAGCACTTCTCACAACACAGATGCTTCATACACATAAATACTTGTGTATACATGTTTATTACTAACCTTTCTATGAACATGATTTGATTATAACTGCAGATCAATGATAGTGTGAAATGGTCTACTGTAACATCTGCAATTACATAAAATAAATAAATGAACATATATGAACACATAAAGACAGTTACAGTCTCTGATATGTTACCAATTAAAAAAACAACATGAAATATAGCCCACAGTCAGTGCAAACCTCTCATCTGTGTCTGTAATCTTCAGCAGCACGTGTAGCCTCTTGTTAGAAAGTAAATCCGTCATTCTGAGTTCATAATAGTCCACAAGGTGATGATAATAGTTAAACATGGCAGTTTGTTCATATTTTAGGTTGCAGAAGCATCATTTGCTGCTGTTTTGTCAGGCTTCTCCTTTGTCTTTTGGCTCTTCACTCTCGCGTTTTTCCGCATCTGAATGGATCGGATATCAGAGCGCTTCAATGATCATGCGCACGTAAAAAATATGAACTCAAAAAGTTAGTTAATTCAAATATAGACGCGATCGCGAGCTCTCTGGACAAACTGAAACCGCTCGCACTTTTAGACGAGCTTGTAAAACAACAACAAGACACGGCAGAATTTGTTCTTGGCTTTGTGGCTGTTTATCAAGATGACGACAAAGTTTATTTGAGCTCGGGTCAAATTTAAAAACACGAGCCAGCTCCACGAGCTCGTGACGTATCTCTGTAACCAATCAGCGTTCAGCTGCGCGTGTAGCTCCACCTTTTGGTACCTTTTCTCATGTTTGGTATCATTTCGAAAGGGTGCAGAAAAAGTGGTACGGTTCGGTACGCCTTTTGAACCGAACTGTACGGTAGCATTCAGTGGAAACGGGCCATTAAAGATGAAATGCAGCCATACGTAGCTCTGGCTAAATAATTTGCGATCTCCAGGAATGTCTATTGGTCTACGTTTTCAGAATGAGCCTACACAGCAAAAATTCTAGTGTTAAATATACAGTGCGGTTTATTTTTTGGTGTTGTTCAGTGTTAAAACCGGAGTACATTTGTGAAAGAGCGTATATTTAAGAGTTTTTTTTTTCAGTGTTAAACTTTTAACCCAATATGCAGTGTATTTCCCAGTAGTGATAGGAAGTCCAAGTACAGTGATCAAACCAGTATGTTTTACTTAAACTTGAAAGAGGTCTTGTTGCATTTTAAAATGCAAAGAGTAGTTGAATGTATTGAAATTATTTCTGAAAAGATTAATGAACATTTCATAAATTAAAACTATTTTTAACATATTTGATTACTGTTATCTGTCACACACACCAATTGATAATATAGGAAAAAAGGTAATATATTAACACATTGAAGGGTAACACACACTCCAGTTCGATGTAAGAATAAACTCTTGCTGTGTTAAAATGAACTCTGATAGTAATGTACAAATTTCACACTTACATATGTACACCCTAGAAGCGTTTAATTAAACTCAGATTGGGTTAAATGTACACAGATGTTTTTGCTGTGTATGTTGATCAAATACCTAGACATTATTTGTTTATGCCCTTGCTTCAATAAGAGGGCGATCACACACCAAACGTGATTTTCCATTCTAAAAATGCAAGGACCACCACACTGGCTTTTTTGTTGACAAGACTGAATCAGCTGGGTATTGTGCGCAAGTGTTGCTGTTGATATTAATATAATTTTTTTATTTAATAATATTGTGATATTCAAGATTTGTGAGTCATACAGAACCAGATAACTCAAAACAGCAACCACAAGTCTCTCCTCCATCTTCAAGTCTTTGTAGTCGTCTTGACAATGCAAACACTGCTCTCACCTCGACGGAAACCCCGCCTCTGCTTTCATTTGATTGGAGAACGAAAAAGACGCGAGTGACATCATACACTTTTTCCGCTCAGAGTTGACTTTTTTTCAACTGTGAGAGCACGGCACACATTGGCAAGAATGCGAGGTGCAGCAGGCGGTTAAAACGCAAGGTGCACAAGGCACATAAGCAGTGGCAAAACGCTTGCGGCTGTTAGTAATCATTAAAAAAAAGTAGTTTATGCAAACATATACAACAGCTGATAATCCCGTCAACCTTTATTCTGTGAAAACAACCGCCTGGAAGTACTTTATCCCCTACATAAACACCAACAGGATGATCGTAAGATAATCTTAATATAATCTTAAATTATTCCACTTAGTACATGGTTGCATGCTACAAAACAAAATATTTAGACACAAAACATGGACAACCAATCTCTGAAATCATCCAAACACACTTTCAAATAGGTACTAACCTTTTAAATAAACTGACATACATGCTCAAAATTCTTAAAAGAACATTATGTGGTCCACCAGCTGCAGTATTTGTCAAACTATGTTAAAGGTGCAGTATGTAAGTTTGACACCCAGTGGTTGAACTAGGTATTGCACTCCTGGATCAAAACAAACGCAAGCGTGGGTTGCCAGATTGAGTACAGGAGCGAGTGATTTAAACTGTGTTCTAAATAAAAGCAAAGGCACGCGATAGAGGGAATATTTCCCATATTAAAAGGAGTTTTGGTTCTAACCAACACCTCGAATTGATATATTAGAAATGGTTTCTATTTCTCACAGCTAAACAACAGAAACCTATGACAGTGATCACCTCAGGTAAACCTTGTGTTTTATTCAGTGCTAAATGCTAACAATGTGAGTTTGAATGCCATTTTACATGACACTTATTGCCATATACTGAAAGCAGCAGCAGATAGTTCACCTCAGATCTGGAAAATACAATAAACCGTTTGAACAAATTGAACTTTAGAACTAAACACATATGAGTGATTTAGCATCCACATTTAATGATGTTAAAGAGGGTTAACATGCATTAAACAAATTTTAAACCTTACCGTTTCGTGAGTGAGTGCATATTCTGTCATGAAGTGTGTTGTTAGGACACGCGGTTACAATGTAATCTGCTCACCTAATGTTTACGCTCATAATATTTATATCATTTGCTAATTAATAACCTCATGTGGAACTGAATCTGTCTCATTTCGACGTCCGATACTGTCCACCAGAGGTCGCATTTTCGGGCTTCAGAGCCTTTCTGAATGAATGAATGAAATACGCTGTTTTCCAACAAGGCAAACCGGAGTGCTGAAATATAATTGGCTAAACTGGCATTGTACAGGTTAAAATTACCTAAACAAAGACAGCGTTCCGTTTGGACTGAAGGCTTGTGGTATTGCCCCTCTCCAGCTACCTACGATCGGCACTCCACTCCCCCACATCGGACATGCACAAACTGGGACTTTGGCTGCACCACGGACACCTCGCCCTTCACAGCCTGCGCCTCCTTCAGTCCTGCACTGTAAACAAACAGCACTTTGGGGATTTCATTGTTTCTCTGTGTTTGTGTAAACTCTCACCTGTGAGAATTTTACTTTATTAGGTACACCTGTCCAACTGCTCATTAACGTAAATTTCTAATCAGCCAATCACATGGTAGCAACTCAATGGATTTATGTATGTAGACATGGTTAAGATGAACTGTTGCAGTCAGAATCCGAGCATCAGAATGGGGAAGAAAGGTGATTTAAGTGAGTTTGAACGTGGCATGGTTGTTGGTACTAGACGGGCTGGTCTGAGTATTTCAGAAACTGCTGATCTACTGGAATTTTCATGCACAACCATCTCTAGCGTTAACAAAGAATGGTCCTAAAAAGAGAAAATATCAAATGAGCTGCAGTTTTGTGGGCACAACTGCCTTGTTGATACCAGAGGTCAGAGGAGAATGGCCAGACTGGTTCCAGCTGATAGAAAGGCAACAGTAACTCAAATAACCACTCGTTACAACCGAGGTATGCAAAAGAGCATCTCTGAACGCACAACACGTCCAACTTTGAGGCGGATGGGCTACAGCAGCAGAAGACCACACCGGGTGCGATTCCTGACAGCTAAGAACAGGAAACTGAGGCTACAATTCACACAGGATCACCAACATTGGACAATAAAAGATTGGAAAAACGTTGCCTGGTCTGATGAGTCTCGATTTCTGCTGCCACATTCGGATGGTAGGGTCAAATTTTGCCGTCAACAACATGAAAGCATGAAACCATCCTGCCTTGTGTCAACAGATTAGGCTGGTGGTGGTGGTGTAATGGTGTGGAGTATATTTTCTTGGCACACTTTGGCTCCATTAGTACCAATTGAGCATCATATCAAAGCCGTAGCCTACCTGAGTATTGTTCCTGACCATGTCCATGCCTTTATTACCATAGTGTACCCCATCTTCAGATGACTACTTCCAGCAGGATAACGCGCCATATCATAAAGCGTGAATCATCTCAGACTGGTTTCTTGAACATGACAATGAGTTCACTGTACTTAAATGGCCTCCACAGTCACCAGAACTCAATCCAATAGAGCACATTTGGGATGTGGTGGAACGGGAGATTTGCAATATGGATGTGCAGCTGACAAATCTGCAGCAACTGCGTGATAATATCATGTCAATATGGAGCAAAATGTCTGAGGAATATTTTTAGTATCTAAGCCATGAAGGATTAAGGCAGGTTTGAAAGCAAAAGGGGGTCCAACCTTGAACTAGTAAGGTGTACCTAATAAAGTGGCCGACATAACCATTTACATATGTAGAATCCAGATATTTCACTTTCACACACGCTTGGATTCATTTTTAAAAGTCCTAAAAATAAAACCTTGATACGTGCTTTGAGCACCATTTATCCACTGTATGAAAAGGATGTCATCTATTATCCATTATAAATCTATTATCCAGACATTAGCGCAATTTTCTCCACATCAAAGTAGACATTCGATTAACAGGAGCACAGCTGGGAAGAAAAGCAAGAAGTCTGAAAACAAAAATGGCAGATTTTGAGAAAAACTCGAGGGGTTTCCTGACCCTGTGTGGTCCCGGTGAGCCTATGAGCGTTCTGGGAGCCCCGGGACTGAAACACACACACACACACACACACACACACACACACACACAGTGGCTTTAAAAGGCAGGGGCTGGAGGTTTTGGAGACACTCCTTCCAGCCGTCGAGGTGTGTGTTTCTCTCTCTCAGAGGCTCGGGATGTGTTTGGTTTACGGTCGGGCCCCCGGAGCGCTTCTTCTCCTCCTGTTGGCCCTCGTCCTGAACACCAGCTGCAGTCTGGATCCAGCGGGTAAGCACACAGCGCTCCTATTGTCCAGAATTAGCTCTCGGTGGGCACACAGGTAACCTCCAGGCACTTGCGAGTAGGTGTTGTAGGTTAAAGGGACAGTTCTCTCTCAAAAAAAAATTTCTTTATATATATAATGAACATTCTTCAAAATATCTTCATTTGTGTTTGACAGAAGAAACTCATAAAAGTTTGGAACTACTTGAGAGAGAGTAAATAGAGAGTAAATGTTCATTTTTGGGTGAACTATCCCTTTAAATGGAGTTGAGTGTAGTTCAGCTCAAGTACGGGCAGGTTTTTCTTCTTCGCGGTGGAAAGTTCAGAAGAGTTTTAGCGGCTGTTCCTGAGATGTTAATAGGTTGGTGTTTGTTTGCTGTGCAGCTGAATGGGAGAAAGATCCCGCATACTGGAATGATCAGGCCAGACGGACGCTGCAGACGGCCCTCACGCTGCCTCTCAGAGTTAACCGAGCCAAAAACATCATCCTCTTCGTTGGTGATGGTGAGTGATGAAGACGACTTTACATGCTTATGTGAGACTGTGCTGCTTTTTTTACTGTAGTACCAGATGTAAGCAGAGATGACTTCGATATTTGAGTCGAAAGGTGTTTTGAAAAAACTAAACAAGATTTTATTTGTGTGCATCAAAGTTTTAGAGTTATAAAAATCAAGACTCAAAAAAATAATTAAAAAATAAAAAGATTTATGTTGTTTGTTCAGACAAATTTTTTAAAATAAGATGTTTCCAAGTACTGGGTTGCAGCTGAAAGGGCATCAACTGCATAAAACATATGCCAGAATAGTTGGTGGTTCATTCCGCTGTGGTAACATCTGAAATAGAAACTAAGCCGAAGGAAAATAAATGAACGAGCTAAAACAGCACAATTCTTGAGATGTTTAGGGGACAACTGAATTATTTTATGTTCAATCCACCTAAATTTGCTAAGTCAATCAATTTGTTTTGTGACAACATGAAGAGATTGTGTGGAACCCTGCATTTTTCACAGTGTGTTTCTTTTTTATGAGGAAAAAAATAATCTATCCACATTTTTAGCAGTATACACGTAAAGGGATAGTTCACCCCAAAATGAAAATTCTGTCATCATTTGAGAGGGGTCTGGATGCAGACCTGGTGCAGAGCAATTTGAGCTGCATCTAATGCTTTTGAATGCACTCACCTAACCCCACCCCTAACCTTACCCCTGACAGTGACGTCACAAGTTCCATTGAGTGCATTGTGTCTGACATTGCATCACTGAGAGATGAGGTCTCAGCCTGTATCTTCAAGGTTGCATCCAGATATTATTGCATCATTTACTCACTTTTTACTTGCTGGAAACCAGTAACCATACAAGCTGGAAACCTGTACCCATTGACTCCTATATTATTTTTTCCTAATATGGAAGTTAAGTTTCAACAGAAGAAATTCATAAATGTGTATAACCGCATGAGAAAATAGCAAGTAAATTTTCAATCTTGAAAATATCAAACTATCCTTTTCAATTTTATTTAATGTAACATAAGTTTATATATATAAAGCATGTTATCTGATGTTTTCCATGTTGAAAGACTCATTAATTACCTTTCATATTTGCTATTCTGCCTAGCACAAAATTGTACCTGTTTGTCTGCAAGAATTTTTTTTGTATGCTTATTTATTGTTTTATATATTTGACTAAAGTGAGATTTATGCATCATCTGAATTAAAAGGCTTAACATGGACATAAATATCTGAAATTGAAGTAAAAAAAAATCTTAATATTAAAAAATATTATTCTGAAGTGGAACAAATTATAAATGAAGCAATCCATATAACTTATGAAAAGTTAAGTTTGCATGTATTTACAGTGGTAAAGTTTCAGAACTCTTCATGAACGATTATCTATAATTCATATTCAAATTATTTTGGGCATAAAATAAAGCAATTTTATATCACATACAATATAGTTGTTGGCTATTCCCACAAAAAAATGTCCATGCCAACATAAGGCACATATACAAATTTTAGAAGCTGCATTTTAGTGATATATTAGCATTAAGTATCATTACAGTAAAAAATATAAGTACTATGTTAGTTGGAAACAGCAAAATTTGTATTTTTAAATCATTGTATTTTTAGTAATTATATTAAAATCAATTTAGATAAATACGATTAATCACAACGAAAATAAAAGTTAATATTTACAAAATATATTTATGTGTACTTTGTATTTTTGTGTATATAAATATAACGACTGTATTGTGTGTATATGTGTATATATATATATATATATATATATATATATATATATATATATATTAGGGCTGTCAAAATTAGCGCGTTAACGCACTCGATTAATTGAACATATTTAACGCATAAAAAAAAATTTACGCATTTACCGCAGTTGCAGTTTTTTTTTTGTTTTTTTTTCTGTTGTGGCTGACTTGTGTTCAGGGCCGGCGCGTCCATAGAGGCGACCTAGGCGGCCGCCTTGGGCGGCAGAATAGTGAGCGAACTGCCTGGTCCTCACTTTCATCCGCGACACTCACCCCCTCCCTCCCGGTCCTTACTTTCATCTGCGAACCGGTCACTTTGAGGGCGGCATGATCGCCGTTCGCCAGTTCAGCTTGCCAGTTCAGCTTGCTCCAGCCCTGTGTGTGTTTAATGTACAAAGAAATATGATAAGACCAAGGAAGCGCTTTTAGAAGGAACGTTTCAGTATAAAACAATTAAGGTCGCATCACCTGAAGGGAGTGCGATGTACTGCGCGTTCTCTCTCTCTCTCTCTGTGTGTGTGTGTGTGTGTGTGTGTGTGTGTGTGCGCATTGTCCCCCGATAATGTCAATAGACTGGACTGTCTTAACAACTGGTTAAATGTTAAGAAGGACTAAGCAAAATTGTTTCTACTTTATAATTAATGTTCTCAACTCGCAATACAACTTTACAATGAGTACAATTGCATCCGGAAAGTATTCACAGCGCTTCACTTTTTCCACATTTTTTAGGTTACAGCCTTATTCCAAAATGGATTAAATTCATTTTTCTCAAAATGTGAAAAAAGTTGTAAATTGTTGCAAATTTATTAGAAATAAAAAACCTGAAAAATCACATGTACATCAGTATTCTCAGCCTTTGCTGTGAAGCTCTAAATTGAGCTCAGGTACATTCTGCTTCCCCTGATCATTCTTGAGATGTTTCAGCAGCTTCATTGGAGTTTACCTGTGGTCAATTCAGTTGATTGGACATGATTTGAAAAGGCATACACCTGTCTATATAAGGTACCAGGGTTGACAGTGCATGTTAAAGCATAAACCAAGCGTGAAGACAAAGGAATTGTCTGTAGACCTCCTAGACAGGATTGTCTCGAGGCACAAGGCTTGGGAAGGTTACAGAAAATGTTCTGCTGCTCTGAAAGTTCCAATGAGCACAGTGGCCTCCATCATCCATAAGTGGAAGATGTTTGGAACCACCAGGACTTTTCCTAGAGCTGGCCGGCCATCTAAGCTAAGTGATCGGGGAAGAAGGGTTTTAGTCAGGGAGGTGATCAATAACCCGATGGTCACTCTTTCTGAACTCCAATGTTCTTCTGTGGAGATAGGAGAACCTTACAGAAGGACAACCATCTGTGCAGCAATCCACCAATCAGGCCTCTATAGTAGAGTGGCCAGACTGAAGCCACTCCCCGCCTGGAATTTGCCAAAAAGCATCTGAAGGACTCTCAGACCATAAGAAACTAAATTCTCTGGTCTGATGAGACTAAACTTGAACTCTTTGGAGTGAATGCCAGAAGTTACGTCTGGAGAAAACCAGGCACCGCTCATCAGCAGGCTAATACTATCCCTACAGTGAAGCATTTCTGGAATGACTTTACCTGTAAATTCAAAAAAGCGCTGTTTACAAAGGCACGGACGTTCCAGAATTTTTTCGGAAAAGACCATTTACACATCTATTGCAAAATACCGGTAAGTTCTGACATCATCAGAAATGAGCTCTAAACGGCAGCTCTTGTATTTGGAAACATTTGACAATACAAAGTCTGTGGATGGATAAATATTGTGAACAACTGCGATAAAAACATATGGAGGAGCATGGGTGTTGCTGTGCCTATTTTGGGGGGGGCTATAGCCCCCCTATATTTCTACTCAGCCCCCCTAAAACTTTTGCGATTAGCTCATAAACTGTAGACTAAATTTTCGCCTCAGTCCCCTTTAAATTTGATAAGAAAACGGCGACAGAATTCGGCTCCTCCCCGTCATTTGTTTTTCGTTTGATCAGCAAACCATAGCCGTGGACGGCGAGAGAATGAGGTGTGTGTTTATTGATAAATTGTTATAATATCTGCTTATTTGCAGTTCTTTGATACAGATAACCTTGTATCACTTGTATCCCAATGTCACCGAGGAGCAGTCGAGTTTTCTCGTCGTTCACCTCATCAGCACAGCTGTTTCCTCCAGCAAAAAATGTAACTCTTAATGAACATTTTGCTATTTTTATTTCAAAATGAACAAAAAATATTAAACACTTTACAGTTTGTGCGGCATTAACTATACCATACAGTCTTGCACAGAAAGGATTAAACACAGTGACAGAACCACTTAGAGAATGTACTCGTTTTAACTGTCACTGAGTCACTGACAGAGCTAGAAACATCAAGTGTTGTCTAGTATTAAAAAAATACTTATTTTTTATTATTATCATTCAGATTGTGAAATATAGGAATTAGCCTGTAAGTAAATATATGTTTTAATAAAAATAGTTTTAATAACTCATTTCTAATAACTGATTTATTTTATCTTTGTCATGGTGACAGTAAATAATATTTGACTCGATATTGTTCAAGACACTTCTATACAGCTTAAAGTGACATTTAAAGGCGTAACTAGGTTAATTAGGTTAACTAGGCAGGTTAGGGTAATTAGGCAAGTTATTGTATATAGATGGTTTGTTCTGTAGACAATCGCAAAAAATAGCTTAAAGGGGCTAATAATAACCTTAAAAATGGTTCTTAAAAAAATTAAAACTGCTTTTATTTTACTGATTTTAGCCAAAATAAAACAAATAAGACTTTGTCAGAAAGAAAAAAATATTATCAGACATACTGTGAACATTTTCTTGCTCTGTTAAACATCATTTGGGAAATATTTAAAAAAGAAAAAAAAAAGTCAAAGAGCGGCTAATAATTCAGACTTCAACTGTATATATAATTTTGTTTTTACCTTATAAGGAGCTGAGCGCCCCTAAAATGAAAATCCTAAAATCGCCCCTCTGGAGGAGCACTTTCGGATGTCAAGATGTACATAATATGTGTGTGTGCGCTGGCGCTCACCGGCTCCTTCACGTGCACACGCGTCAAGCAACTGAAGCAAAGCTTGAAGGTAAACGGGTAAACAGCGGTTTATCATGAGCATTTTATCGATAAATATTTACACAGTTGGCATTAAGAAGGATCTGAGAAACGTTATCTGACTAACAGCTAGCAGCTAAACATGTTTAGAAACCTATTCAAAGGCTTTTAATTTCATAAACAGCGCGGATGTGAATGTGTATGAATGTTTTGATTGACTGGAGTAGACGTCTCACGTCGGCATGTTCTAAACATCTTTCCAGCAATCTTCCTTCTGTGTTCACACAGCGCAGCATTCCGGCAAATTACCGGTAATATTACAACTTCTCTTTTCGGAAAATTGCAGAAACAAATTT
Source organism: Danio tinwini (assembly GCA_903798205.1). Taxonomy (NCBI): domain Eukaryota; kingdom Metazoa; phylum Chordata; class Actinopteri; order Cypriniformes; family Danionidae; genus Danio; species Danio tinwini. The sequence continues at coordinate 3,358,060 of CAIGQZ010032975.1, forward strand.
ACCAGTATTTTCAAAAAGGGCCTGTTCACACATACAGACCTTTCCGGAAAATTACCGGCAATTTTCCGGAAAGGTATCTATGTGTTGAAGGGGCTAATGATGACAGGTTTTTAATTTTTGAGTGAACTGTTCATTTAACTTTCTACTGGAGTTGTAGAAATGTCTATTTATCTTGTTTTCTAAGTTGTCATGCATGTAATGAGGTTGACAATGAGCAGTTAGATTGTATATTTTGAGCGTCTTTACACACATACAATAATGACTGTTCCATAATGTATTGCGTGGAGGTCATATCTGTCATTTGGGCTGCAGGTCAGGCTGATGTGTGTGTGACAGTAAAGTTTATCTGTCCATATGTCAGGAATGGGAGTGTCCACAGTTTCAGCCGCTCGTATCCTGCGGGGTCAGATGGAAGGACAGTCCGGGGAGGAGACGATTCTGGCCATGGACACGTTTCCATATCTCGCCCTGTCAAAGGTCGGAGGATTCTTGCTTTTTTCACCCTGTTTTATCACTAAACTAATCAGATGAACTCTACTTAACATTATTAGCCTTGATGTGCAGAGATATTGCCAAGTTTGGTTCAGTTCTGCAAGAATATAAGTCAAGATTATTTCCCCTCTTGTGAATTTTGTTACCTTTTTCAAATATTTACCAAATGATGTTGAACAGATTCAGAAATTTTTCACAGTATTTCCTATAATATTTATTCTTCTGAAGAAAGTCTTATTTGTTTTATTTGGGCTAGAATAAAAGCAGTTTTTAATTATTTAAGCCTTTTTAAGGTCAATATTATTAGTCCCCTTAAGCAATATTTGTTTTGGATTGTCTACAGAACAAACCACTGTTATACAATGACTTGCCTAATTACCTTAACTCACCTAATTAACCTAGTTAAGCCTTTAAAATGTCACTTTAACCTGAATACTGGTATCTTGAAAAATATCTAGTCAAATATTATGTGCCGTCATCATAGCAAAGATAAAACTATTATGATTAGAAATGTGCTAAAAAAATCTCTCAGTTAAACAGAAATTCACTGTCGAAAAAAGAAAAGAAAGAGACAAAAGAAAGAGAAAAGAAAGAGACAAAAGAAAGTGCTGTCGAACAATTAATCACGATTAATTACATCCAAAAAAAGAGTTCATATTTACAAAATTTTAGCATACCGTGTATTTTTTGTTAATACATATATATATATATATATATATATATATATAAATAAACATATGCACAACTATATTGTATAAAATGTTTGTTTATATTTATTTATATAAATATTTTAGCATGTAAGGCTAAATTAATCTAGAAAATACTTTGAGGATTTATGAAATAAATATAAAGCCTTGTGAGATAGTCCTGAGTGCTTTAACGATCATTCTAGAGCATGAGTTTCCTGTTTCATAACTTTATTCTATTATATTACATAATTACAGAGTAATGCTTGATCTTAATTGGTCATTCATGACATTTCAAGGTAATAACATAGGCTTATGTTAGTGAGTACATTTTTACACATATTTATAGACGTTGCTGTTTTAATTGTTTAGTTTTGTGGCAAATAGCCGTATAATAAGTGGTATAAAGTACACCCAGCCGTTTGTTTTTGTCTTACAATTCAACATTATACAACAGGCATCGATAAGCCTGTTAAGCTGTATATTATATTATATTATATTGTTCATTCATTTTCTTTTCAGCTTAGTCCCTTTATTATCTGGGGTTGCCACAGCAGAATGAACCGCCAACTCCAGCTGAAACCCATCACTGAAAAAACATCCATACACACACACACACACACATATATTATATTATATTATATTATATTATATTATATTATATTATATTA